>PVKS010006030.1:0-57230 GCA_004027875.1 Aplodontia rufa
TATATAGTGAATTCCACCATTAAGTATGACTACAATGCAACAATTTTTCAAAATTCTATAATGAGAAAGGATGCACCTCACCTAATGGCCAGTTTGCCATTTTCCTGAGACTAATCAGCAGTGTACAAATGCAGGAGAGAAAATGACTTTAAAATAATTGATAACATTTTCTGATATAATTCAGTAGAATATAACTTTTATATATAATATTGTTTGTAAATCTGGATCCTACCATCAGATTTAGCATTTTCAATAGCTGCAAGTTGAACTAGTACTATTTAATAATTCTCATCATGTTCATTTACAAATCAAAATTTAAGGAATTAATTTAATAATATTAATTGATTATATTAGTCAAGTGATTTCCTTTACCTTTTGTCTTAAGAACACTAAGAAAGTGTTACCAAACATTTTGTTCTGTTGTGCTAAGGAATATATATTATAAATATCTCAAACATTATGCAATTGCTTGAAGATGATGCAGAAGCCTCTTCTCACA
This sequence comes from Aplodontia rufa, assembly GCA_004027875.1. Classification (NCBI taxonomy): domain Eukaryota; kingdom Metazoa; phylum Chordata; class Mammalia; order Rodentia; family Aplodontiidae; genus Aplodontia; species Aplodontia rufa. Next base: position 500 of record PVKS010006030.1, read on the forward strand.
AACCACATTACTCCTGCAATTGTCTACCACCCTACCTTTTCTCCCCATTCAGAAATGAATACAACAAATAGAATTAGTTCATCAAGGAAATTCTTTGCTTGTTTAATAAGTGCAAAAAGCTAGGTCCTTAAGAAGCTATAAGACCTGTAGAATAAAACCAGAGGGGATGAGATAATATGCCTAGAAATGTACTGAGAAATAAGATAATCAGCTGAATTGGTGCAGAATTTTGGACGCAAATGCACTTATTTTGGGTCAACTTGCCCGAAATATAAAATTTCATACTCTAGCAAAACCAATAAGAAGGTACAGATATTACTGTGACAACCCACAGGAGTATGGAAAAAGTGATAGTCTTTACTCAATGTGACAGAAATGCCAGAATTGCTGTGGCAGACTTTGGGAAGAAATTGCAGAGGGTTAAGAGACTGACTATATTTGAGAAGGAGTCCTATGATAGACCAGGAATGTCTTCTCAAGGATTGAGTTTAACAAAAGGGACAGAAATTCATGGGAGGGGATAGAGGCACCACAGAGACTTTGACATGTGGCTGTTCTCCATTGTCCAGGCCAGAGAGAGGAGGTGCTATTGCAGAACTGGACTTACTGACAGTAAGGGGAATGCTAAGAACGAGTACCCTTAAAGTGTAATCCCGTCAAAAGGAGACAACAATTGTAATGCTCTGGAGAGAGCTACCGTTGCAGGATGGCATTTCTGATATTCTGTTTGACAGAAATCCTGAAAAGACACTGTTAATTCTTCTAGATCAAAGGAAAGAGAAACTATATCCTTAGGAAATTTTGAAGGAAGTACAAATGGTAAACATCCATTTCCAGAGAAAATTCAGTTTGGAACTGAGAAACTGCTGTTTGAAGGTGAGACCAGGTTTACAGAAGAAGGGACACGTGTGACCATAAGCTGTGCACATGGTAATGATTACTTCACCCTTTCCTAAACTAGTTATAGCCAATTACTCTGCAAAATGCACACTGCATAAAGAAAAATAAAACACATTTTAAGATCTCTGAGGCCCAAATTCTGAGGTAGCATTGATACTGAAACCCCTGAAGTGTCATGGGCCTCTGGTTGGAGGGAAGTGCATGAGGACAGGCAATTGATAGAACAGTTATTCCACACATGTGGCAGACCCACCCTGCGCTCATTTCTCTCTACTTAACTGGCAGAAAGAGACCTGCTTAGTATTCAACACAGACCACAGATTTATTCTTTGCCCAGTGGTGTAAGAACAATTATAGTAGGGAAGCACTAATCCTCTCTGGGTGTGACCAAAAAAAAATAAAATTTAATAAAGTATCCCAGGAGGAATGGTGTGCAGACTTGGGACTAACTCAATGGAAACTTGAAGGATGAAGAGTGGTCAACTCTATCTTATTTCCATTCATTTTGCCGGGACTTGGGACTAACTCAATGGAAACTTGAAGGATGAAGAGTGGTCAACTCTATCTTATTTCCGTTCATTTTACCGGTCTGGGCCCTGAAAACAGGCAGATCTAGCAGGTTGATGGTAACATAAATGCATGCAAGTAATAGATCCAGTTGCACCTGTTGTTTTAGGATTGTTATATTTTCTAAAGTAGTTTAAAATGGCATTGGGAACACAGCAGGTGACCATTGGTCAAGAGAATATATTCTTTCTACCCTACCAAAAATGATGACCTGGAAGAGTTTCATTCACTTACAAAAGACGACAGTGTATGTATTTGATCTTGCTTCCAGCCTGTTAGCTACCTTGTCCTCCTTCACAATATAGTTTTTTGTTTGCTTGTTTGTATTGAGAGAGAGAGAGAGAGGAAGAGAATCAATTTTATTTAGTTTTCATGCTAGGGTTCAAACCTGCATCCTTACACATGCCAGGCAAGTGCCATAACCACTGAGCCATTGCTCCAGCCCCATAATATAGTTTTAAAATTTCCAAATCAACTGAACATCTCACAGAACACAACGTGTGTCCAGGTCCAGTTTTTTCCTACTCCCTTATGTTAGGCAACATTCCTGTCTTTATCTTGCTCCTGGCACTTGCAATGACCTCACCCTCAAGTATATTGTTAATAGAAATTGTGATAATGTATACCTGTATCTTCATTCCGGTCCCATACAAAATGCCTGCAGTACTTCACTACTGCCTATGATATTGGCTATATTTTTTAAGCAGGCTTAGTATTTTCTCTTTATTCCAAATTTGCCAATTTGTTTTAATAATAATAATGGGTGAATTTTATCAAATTCCTTATCATCAGGTGAATTATATTTTTCTTTATTTTATTAATGTCAATAATTGCTTCAATTTCTATATAAGTAATCAATCTTGCATTCTTGAAGCAAATCCAAATTGGCTTAGAAGTATTATTCATTTTATTAATATATATTTGACCCACATTTTGATTAGAACTTTTTTATCTAAGCTCATTAGAAAGAGTGACTTCAATAACCATATTTTTATCATAAAGACATAAAACTTTTAATTATCTGGTCATTGCATTCAAATTATTCTATAATTTTAATGCTTTTCTATTTACTCTGTTATTTAAATGTATATTATTAATTTTCTGGTATTGATGGCATTTTAATTCATAACCTAATGGTTATTTCAATTTTTCCTGTGGCAAGAAAATTTTTCTGAATGTGACTAATTCTTTGAAAAATAGATACTTCATGAGCAAATCTATACACAGCTTTGTATTGTTCCATTTGAAGATATTATGTTCTTTATTCTCTGGTTTGTAAATCTTTTCTCTCCATATTTGATTCTCTAAATTTTACTTTGTTACGCCTAGAATGATTTCCTTTGTACTTATTCTGTTTTTTTTTTTTTTTAAGCGAAAGGGACAGTAAGAGAGAGAGACAGAGAGAATTAGTTTTTATTTAGTTTTTCATGTGGCCTCTGTTGTTCCAACACTTTGTTGTGTACGTGGTTCTGGGGTTTGAACCTGCCTACTCACGCATGCCAGGCAAGCGCCATAACCACTGAGCCACCGCACCTCTCCAGCCCCTGTACTTATTCTTTTTGATTTCATAGTATTTCTTGAAAACTAGGCTTTGTCTTCAAGAAACTGTGGATACATTTTTTCAGCTTTTATGTCATTATATATTGCACCTAACCCATTTTCCTTTCTTATTGTACAGGGATTCCAATTATACGTTTGTTGAATTTTCCACGCTCACTCCCCACCACACACACATACATTCCAGCTTTCTTATGTTCGGCTCTCATCCCAGGTGCTGTCTACTGAAATATTTTCAAGTCAGTCTTTTCTTTGGCTTTGTCTGAAAATGCTATACATCAGATCCATACGCTCTTTATTTATTTATTATATTTTTCATTTCTAGAACTGTTTCAACATATTTGTACATTTCAGTCCTTTGATGAAATTATACATCCTGTTGTACCTTTCTTCTTGAGAGAAAAAAATCAACTTATTTATTTTGTCATCTGGTTTGTGTTTTTCCTCCGCTATTTGTTTATACGGTGCAAAGTTGGAACCCAGCACATGCCATGCAAGTGCTCTGCTGCTGAGCCACAGCTCCAGCCCCTCCTTCTGTCTTCTTGAATATATGATTCCCACTCATCTTAAATTTCCAACTCTAGTTACTCCATTTACTGAATCACTATTAGTTTATTCTACCTTTGTGAATCTGATGATTTTAAAATGGGTAGTAGACACTTATATGAAGATGGATTGAGGATTCAGGTTTGTTTGTTTTTTTTTTCTCCCAGAGAGGAATTATCCTATTTTCTTCCAGCAAGCAACAATATCTTTGTAATATAATTGGGATCTAAAATGTTTCACAATTCTATAAACATATATTTATACACATTCCTAGGATTTTACCTGCTAGGAGACCCAACTGTGCACTTTGGATGGATACAGGGCCCCACGTTCTAGAAGGGCCTTTTTCCTCTCTCTCCAGGGACAGGAAACTGATTGATATTCTGCCATTTTCTTTGGCCACATTCTGATAGACACATGGTTCCCAGCCCCGGGTAGCTCAGACATTGTGAAGAGTCTTAGGTTCATTTTAATGAGCTTGTCTGTGCTTTTGGTTCTTCCAACTTTGACTGGCTTGGCAGTTCTCCAGTGCTCTCAAACATGATTGATTCTAATTTTACCGTTGGCTTTCTAATTGGCCTTAGTGAGCGTGTAGAGCTGTAAGCTGCTCCATCATAACCGTAAGTGGAATTCCCCAAAGTGCTATAAAATTGGGGGGTAGGAAAACATGTCACACAATAATAGTTTCATAAAGTAGTCATAATGACGCTTACTCTTGTTCCCTTTAAGCCTAGCTTCATCCATTCCATAAAATTGATTTTCCTAAAACATAAATGTGGATAAAGCATTTGCCTGTTAAAAATTTTTCAATTCATATCTGACACATATATCAGAGTAATTTTCTCCATTGAATGTCCATAGTGCTCCAGTCTCTTGAGTTTTTCAACATTTTACAAAATTTAGTGAATGAAATTATTAATTGTTAATCTTTATAAATGTGACAATTAGCCAACTTCAATTCAACACAAATAGTGTATGATTATATAAGAAATTTATTGTGTACTATGAGAACGTTTTAATTATTTTGATGCAACATAGAATTGGATTCAAAAAGTAACCCTCCTGCCTTAAAGTCCTGAACTTCAAACAGTCTCATTATGGTTTGTTATTTGCACACTATGTATTGCTCTTTTTTTAAATGTTTCACCAGCCCTCTGTTTCTACCACCAATACTCCTGGGATGTATATGAAACTGTTTGGAAAAACTGGAATGTTAGTTATTCTTTTCTGTTTATCCATGTCTTTACTGTTATTTCTATAGCATATAAATAAATAGTGCCCTTTGTCTGTCAATTCTTTCGTAGTGAACCCCTCCATTTGGAATCTATTATATATTATTATTATATACTTCTAGTATCTATAAAATGAATCAAAATAATTTGCTTATTTTTTTATATATATTTTGTCTTACTGCTACTAGAGATCAAGATATGTCTTCAAAAGACATGACAAATAGTTTGTGCTTAAAGAGTGTACGTTTGTTTAAAGTGGATAGGAATTTACAGATTTAAATAAGGACAAGAGTGTGGAAGAGAAATACAAGCACCTTGTTGCAGGTGAATCCGTAAAATAAACATCTTCCTGTTTGGAATCCAGTGTGTCCACAACCACAATTTAATTGATTAGGACAGATATAGGTTAGGATACCTACAAAGACTTAAAGGTAAAATTTTAGGGACTATATGATTGACTAATAAATATTTCTGAAGAAGGAATGATATAACTAGACTTTGGTCCGGGAGGATTTACCTGGTATAAGTTAATCATGCAAAAGTAATTGATGACCTTAACAAAGACGAAGCCAATAGGAATGACAGTAAGATACCCTGAATCAAAAAAAAAATAAAAAGTACTTTCTTATTATAAAAATGTTTTCTTGACTTTCAATTAGATTTGAACAATATAAAAGAATCAGTGTACTTCAACTAAAAGCAAGATTATGTCCTTGCCCACATATCAAAGTATGACATAGACAATGGCATCTCAACACTGCTGATCTTACACTTCCACGGTCAGCAAGAGGTGGTATTAAATGGTCCCAGGAAGCCAGCACTGTATTCTCAGAGAGGGTGCTGCTAACTGCTTATCTTCATGGGCCTCTTAAAACTGAGGTTAGGATATTGAGCCTGGCCTGGGGGAAAAGTGTCATCTGTTCTCTGTAAGTTCTTTGGCTTTGATTCAGTCAGCAGCTTTTTAAATGCCAGCATATTGTGGCTTTAAGGTTTAATTAAAGGGATTAACATAACAAATCTAGGAAAAAGATAACCATATTACAAGGCTTTGGAGTTACCAATGGAACATAAAAATAATTAAGAAAATTTGATTTTATGCCTTTGGCAATATTTTTTTCTAAATTTATGCTAAATCATACACACTACAGACCAATAAGCAAAGACTAACTTGAGCCATATGTTCAGTGTCAAAGCTACCAGAATGGATTTGAATATGTATTAATCAATATTACTAATTTTTATCAATCAATATAATATAGTAAATCACTAAATGCAATAAATACTAGTCTTTAGAGTTTATTTGGTTGGGAAATTTTAGACATATGGAGAAAAAGAAAACCTTGTTAAAGTTTTATATTTCTAAGCAAAAATTTTTGCTCACTCTTTAATGTCTTTTGTAGAACTATTGGTTGGAAATGGTTGCTTTCAATGCATATGGCTAGATGGGAAAAATACATATATATATTTATAAATGCAATTTATATTTTCAAAACTGGCTTCTTAGGTCAAAATGGTTCTATAACTCACAAATGAATTTCACTGTGCTATATATTATCCAGAATCTGCCAGATAAGCAAGCCTCAGATCAGTTGGGGATCCGAGCCTTGGGGCAGAGATCCTTCTCACCTTAACCTTGTGTGCTCACGATGCAGTGTTGTACATAATAATTATAATTCTAGAATAGATTTTTGCTAGATGCAGAGGTAAAAATGGTATCTATTTTTTGTTTCTTTCTAGAACAAGCAGGTTTTCATTTATTTCAAGTAATTTTATAAATTAAGTATTAAAGAAAGCATGTTTTTGGCATCCTTGTCATTACCATTCAGGAGCATAATTTCTCCTTTGGCTGTAGTTCACAGTTCAATTATACCAGGCGAATAAGAAAGTTTGCCCTATTTAATTTGATATAAACAGAAAAAAATGCAAGACAATATTTTGGTCATAGACAGGCTAAAATATTACATAGACTGTTCATAATTCCTTTCCTTGAATTCATGGCTATTAAATTAGTCAATTATGGCCCATGCCTATCTTGCACATCTTCCCCTTAAAAGGAAAATTCTAAATAATTTAAAGATTATTATTTTGTGTGACGTGGGGTTATCAGGTGTCAGTGAGTGATAGGAATTTCACCATTCCCTCTAGCATGATCTAAATATCAGATGAAAAATGAAGTATTGAAAGAAGTTTTAAAGAATATTGTATATGAAATAATAACAGAGCATGAGAACATGTGATGTTCATTTGTAGATTTTCTTCAATCCCAGTGGATAGTGGAGAGATGGTATTGCAACCTCAAACAACCGTATACTTATCTGTTGCTTAGACAGCTTGTCACTTTTCAAGCTAATACTATTTCCTATACTGCCTGGGAGGAAATGGTCCACAATCAGGGCTGAGCTTTTTGAAAATCATTTGCCTTGCAATAAAGCATTTTATCTCTGGCATTACAAAAGTAAAATAAATGATTGGTCATGTGTAGGAATCTTTCCATCAGACATGCCTTTAAAGTATATTGATGATGAATCGTCTGTCCTTGATTCATCAGGAAGAAATCAATCTGAAATGCTCTTATTAAAAAATAAACTCATTTTGTCAGCTTTCAAATGAGGTAATGCAGAATGACAGAAGCATTTGGTGACTGAAATCAAGGGAGAGGAATTGAGGACTAAAATAAGAAACAGTCAGTGTCACTTTAGGGGAAATTTATGGAAGTATGTGTTACAATTCACAATTATTCTTCTTTGTAATATAGAAAGAGTCTTAGTGAAGATTGTTGGCTATTGTGGGAGGATTTTAGTTGTAAATAGTATAGAGACAAGTAGACTTAAGTGATAAAGGAAATTACTGGCTCATGTAACTGAGCCAGTAGTAATCATCTTGGCAAGAATTTTATGTGATTCAAATAATGTCACTTGACCTTCAGTTACTTCTGCTATCTCCAGATTTTATTCTCTTTGGATTAGTACCAGTGGGTGGCATCATTCCTTATGTTATCAAAAGCTATGTAAGTCATTACAAAGCAATGCACTTCCTTCCTTGTTCATGGTCCAACTAAAAGGAGGTCTTTGTTTCCAAAGACTTCCAGGAAAAACCCTGGTGATTGTTCTGAGAGACCCACCAAGGACATGTGGCTGATTATGAAATAATTACATCACATAAAATCCGTGCTGACTGTATTCATCGGATCCTCACTCACCCCTGAAGCTGAGTGTGGTCAATCACAAGTCAATCAAAGTCTTTCTAAAAGGGAGGACAGGACAGCTTCCCAACTTGTGGTGTTTCACAAAACAAGAGATAAGGTAAGAAATAGATGCTTTTCACCAAAATCTGCAAATATTCACTGAACAAGACTAAATTAGCACTTGCAGAACGGAAACTGTTACTCTGCTTCTATGTCATTTTGTGACCAAAATTTAACATCCTAAAACCATACTTCTTCCTGCTGCCCACCCCTAGTCTGATTTCTGTAAGTCTGAGGTCCAGTTCATCAAGCCTGAAATCAAAATTGAGGTGGAAGGTTGGGTTTTCCACTGGAGTGTCCAGTGAAAAATTTTGTTGCCCATAGAATTCATTTATTCTCATTGTAAGTCTCAACTGTGGTTTTCTTGCTGGCTCTAAGCTGTAGATTTTTCTTGGCCCTCAGATTTCTCCAAAGTGGCATGGTGCTTGGCCAGGAGCTCAGTGAATCCCTCCCCTTCCTCAAATCTATGACTTCTGCAAGTCTGGAGAAACACTTAAAAGCTCAGGAAAACCTCCCTATCTGAAATTAGCCATGCCCTATAACAAAGTCAAACTGGGACCAAAAGACTTCCATGGAGCAAGGGGATTATTGAGGACATGTACACTAGAGAGAGCAAAGGATCTTCAGGGAAATCATAGAATTGTTTTTAATTACCTTTGATACAGTAATTGATCTCTTAAGCAAGTTACATTTGCCCACCTTAGGAAAGCATTTTGAATTGTCACTTCTGGTATACATTTTCAGGCACAACAGTCCGTTATCACGTTTAGTGAGTTGGGCCTGAAATTTATTTATTTATTTATTTATTTATTTATTTATTTATTAGAGAGGAACATTGAGAGAGAGAATCAATTAATTTTATTTAGTTTTTCATCTGCTCCTCACTGCTCCAATACTCCGTTGTATATGTCGTGCTGGGGTTCAAACCCACGTCCTTGCACATGCCAGGCAAGCACACAACTGCTGAGTCACCACTCCAGCCGCTCGGCCTTTGAAATTTAAACAGATTAAAATATATATATTTTAAATGAACCTGTAATTTGATGATCTAACCTAAGACTACTCAGCTTCTAAGCCTAATTTGAAATGGCCAGTTGCCCTTTGATCCATGACAATTGCCATATGCCTAATTGTCCTAGGTTCAATGTTCTTTACTCCCTTATCTTCCCACTTATAATATTGAAATTTGATTTCTAGTTACTTAATTGCTATGTACTCTTGAAAATCAATTCCATCTGCAATGCTATGCTTAAAAAAGACATTCAACTAAACAGGTAGAATGTAAAAGCTTATGAGGAGGAAAAGGATATCTATGATGCTTCTGTGAAGATTATTACATTTAAATATTGAAATTTCCAGTTTATCAAAATAGCTAAAACAATGCATTAATTAGAATGCAAACAGAAATTTAAGTCACATATTCTCAGAACTCCTTCTTACATTCTCCTTTTGTTAACATTGTTTTTGGGGCTGGAGTGGTGCTTCAGTGTTTGGAGCGCTTGCCTGGCATGCACAAGGACCCAGATTGAAACCCCACTTTCACACACACAACTAAGTGTTGGAGCAACCCTAACTAGATGATTCTTTCTCTCTCTGTCACTTTCCCTTTCTCTCTTAGAAAGCATTCATACAAAAGCATTGCTTTGGTAAGTGAATTAATGAAATATAACTTGCTATAAATAAACTCTATTGCTCCATCCCTAGCTCAGCACACTTTCCCATGTGTGGGAAACCCAGTACCTTTCTCCTATGTTTTTTGACTTCTACTCCTTGCTTTCTCTAAATATCCAACAATAAAAACATGAATTCCTCTGAGAGGATGACAAAACCCATTGTTCATCACTCCACAAAAATGCATATACACTTGTACACACAAAATTTTGCTTTCAATTTGGGCGACTCCCTGGTCCCCTAAACCTCCATTTCCTATCTCTTACCTTTTGCTCCTCACTTTTCTTAAAAGATTTAGAGCCGGATCCCTATCTCCAGGACATTCATCTGGGGATGAGATTTTTCCTCGTGTCTCATTTGCTGGCATCGCACCCCTGGTCTTTTCAGACACCCGTGCATCCATACGCACTGCACCTCATACACAGGTAAGGTTTAAACATTTTTCTTCTCAAAAAATTCAAAAAAAAATTTTTGTGTGTTTGTTTACTCAAAAGTCTCTGAGTGCTCATCCCTCTCATCTGGTTTACAGAGATTCTTTTCATCTCTTTACCCAGAACTTGCGGCTTCATTCCATTCCCTAATTACCAGTTGTGGAAAATTGCTAAAGCAGATGCTTTCCTGGCTTCACCAAAATTCAAGTGCTTGTGTCTAAGCGAGGTTGACTTTTTCTTGCTGCTGGCAAGCCTTTCTTTTCAGGCAGCTTCAGAGCTGACCTAGATGCCCGTCTCACCTGCCTGCTCCCCTCCAGTATATTTATTTTTCAAGTGGGCATACGATATTTGATGTTAATCTCAAAGAGTTTTTACTCTGCTCATTTTCTCTAGTGGTCGAAAGCAATGTCAGGAAGAAAAAAGAAAAAAACAGAACTTATATCCTTTGTCCCTGTTCTTTTACCTTTCTTCCCCTTCTACTTCCAATTAAGAGCCTTATGCTGACTTTAAAAGCACATATAAACACATAATTAAATGCTAACAGTGAATATAAACATGTCAACAAATTGCATTTTCTTTATTTTTTCCAATGGAAGAAACATTTGTAGAACTGAACATAGTTCGAAATCCCAATTTAAAAGGCTATTTTTAATTATCTTTAAAAAAATTATTTCATGTAACACAGTACCAAAACACCCATAGACAACCTTGAAAATAAAAGGTAAATAAAGTGACAGAATTTTTTTTATTCTCTCTAAAAAGCAAAATGAAATGTATTAATTTTCAGGAGTTGTTCAGATGTTAAATTCAAATGAAGCACTTCGTTGACAAAGTACTTTAAAAACAGATCATTATAGGAAGTAAAGACTTTGACCCTGCATTCTGGCTAGATGCTGATCATGATTCACATTAGTGCCTTGCACAGGGAAGGATTAATGGAGCAATCGATTCCCTGGCTAAGAAAAGGTCCAGAAGACACCAAATCAGCATTTGAGGGGCTTAGTGACCCAGAGAGAAGTTGGCAAAGGGACTCCCTGTTGCTGTTGTAAAGCACCCTGGTTTTGCCAAGGACAGATGTTTGTATGGTCTTTTTTTTTTAATTTTAAATAGAGAGGGACAGTGAGACAGAGAGAGAGAGAGTGAGAGAATCAATATTTATTTAGTTTTTCATGTGGCTTTCATTGCTCTGACACTTCATTGTGTACGTGGTGCTGGGTTTTGAAAATGGGTCCTCATGCATGAGAGGCAAGCGCCGTAACCACTAAGCCACCGCTCCAGCCCTTTGTATGTTCTTCTAATGTGACTTTCCTGGTACCAGGGTCCAAGGACAGAATTAAAAGAGGACATCTGGGAAATGGGTTTTCTCAAGTGCAGAGATGGCAGCCAAGCAATCAGCCGTGTGTTCAAGTTATTCCTTTGAATTGCCTGAAAATTCTGTCAGTTCTCCCAGTGATGTTCTGCAAAGCTGATGGAGTCTCAGGGCAACCACCTACAAAGAGAATTATCTGCAGGGATTATGGGGAGTGGAAGGTAGGGAGAAGAATGTCAAAGTCAGCCCTAAGAGCAGCTCCTTCTGCTTCTCAGGGCTGCCAGGAAGAATTTCAGTGATTGAGGTACAGGATAATTGCTATGCTACTAATTTACACTGTAACTCTACCTCCAGGCTGGTGGCCTAAGGAAATTGCTGTTATGATTATATTTACATTTCAGTTGGTGTAGATTAGGCATGGTGGTAATTCAGGGTATCAAGCCAACAGAATGAATTGACTCTCTAACAACCTACCTCGGGGAGTGATGAAAAATTGCTTCCTTTAGAATTTCATCTTTCTTCTCTCTTCCAACCTCACAGAGAGAATCATATCTATTAAATTCCCCTCCTCCCAATTTATTAGTTGATTAATTGAAAGAGCAGATTTGTGGAAGTCAAGAGTGTTTGATATACATTAGGGAGTTCATTTGTTCTCCTTGTATTATCTGTGGGTTTGCATTGAAATGCATGAGTTAACGTCAGTACTTACCAGGACCTGGATATGTTCAGACGTTACCACCTTCCAAAGTGACCCCAGATCCTTTATTCATCATGGAAAGAGAGTAAAAACTAAAGTAAAGTGAATTGTCCTAAACATTTGGGGTGGTAATAACGAGGTTATGAGGTCTAACTTTAAGACCACGGTAGCAGATCTAATAACTCAACATTTAAGCAGACAAAGTCCAAATTTCTTACAAATTGAAAATTAAATTTTGCACTATTAAAGTTATTTTCCATGTCTATAACATTTGCAGGGTAATGTTTCACTAAAGAATGGAACTTGTTTTGCAGTCAGCATCTGCAATTTAATATCAGTAACATCTTGTCAACTGAAACTTAGGAACACATTTGTATCTATTAAATAGTGATTAAATTTTTTTTATCTCACAAGGCTGTGATCAGGCTGAAGTGAGAAAATGAACTGAAATCACCTTTCAACTGTGAAGAGGAAACATAAATTCCAGCTATTTTATTGCCACCTTTAAATAAGCACAGCGAGGATTAAGCATGAGAAAGTGCTACTTTAAACAGAGAGCAGTAAACAGGTAAATTGGTTAAAGTAGAAGCCAGTCACGGCAAAAATGACCTGAGAGTTGTTTATTGAAATACAAGACATGTGATTGACACATAATGCAAAATGGGTTGGAGAAACTTTTGGCTTTTCAGAACAATTTTATTTAGTTAGATGCAATGCTTCTTAACTGGGAGCTTTGTAAATGTGCAGTGGCAATATTTATTTTAATATCAGTAAGATATTTTGGATTAGTCACTATTCTAAAGTATCGTTACAGTGTTAATAAACTATGTGAACTTAGCACGTTTCTTCCTCTTTGTCTGGGTGTAGAAGTCCAGGCTTCCCACCTTGCGTTTTGACAGTATGGGTGGGCAGAGGGTCGTAGATTTCTTCTGTGCTCTTTGTCAGGCACAAAGCAGTTATTGTTAAATTTGTTTTTCTTCCTGGCTGCACCTTTTGTAGTTCTTTGACATAATAGAGCAGGATATGGAACTTCTTTGATCTGTGATCATAGATATTTTGAGGGTTTCTGACTTCATCTTCATATCTAGCAAACAAAGAAACCACCAAACTTACTATGATGTACTTCTTTGGATTCTAAAGTTCCTAGATTGTCTGCTTTTTATGCTTTAAATACAGCATCCAGGTCTTTAGTTGAAGTTGTATTTACAAGAAAGAACTAGAAATGGTACATTTATTCCTTCTTCACAAATACACAAGTCTGAACTGCCCACTGTTAAATATGCAAACAGGCAAAGCACTGGAGAAAAGGCAGGGATGGATAAGAGAACAGAGAAGTAAAGCTGATACTTTTTAAAATCCTGAAAAAAAAGAAAGCTTCCAAAGAGGAGATTCAAGAATCAACTGCTTAGAGGAGGTCAAGTAAAATAAAGGCTGAGTTTATAAGTAACTGTCAAGTAGAAGTGGAATGGTGATTATTAGAATCTGGGAAAGGTAGTTGGATTTGATCAGTGCACACTGTATGCATGTGTGGAATTATCAAACTGAACCTCATCAATATGTACAATTAATAAGTATTAATAAAAATAAATTTAAAAAGATATTATAGGAGCCACATAGAATTTACATTCCTTTGTCAGAGTAAAATGTCACCAATGCTGAATGTGATCACTGATTATTTTAACCTTTCATCTTCACCAATCCTTAACAAGGTGACTAAATACTGAAAATGAACAAATCTAAAGAAAGCAAAAAGCAATCAGCATGTCCAGTAGGGGGAAAAACAAACATACACCCACATCCTATTCAAGGGCCTACCTTTAAAAATTACACTGAATTTCAAAGTCATACTGATAAATTAATGTTCTTGTTGTAAAATCTACAAAACTTTAAAATAAAACCCTTACCATGTATTTTCCAAAAACTGACTTTGAAAAAATTGCATATTTCAAAGTAACCAGATCAGGAGAATTGCAAGTTCAAAGCCAATCTCAGAAACTCAGAGAGGCCCCGAGTAACTTAGCAAGAACCTGTGTCAAAATTAAAATATAATAAAAAGGGCTAGAGATGTGGCTTAGGGGTTAAGTGCTGCTGTGTTCAATTCCCAGTGTGAAGAGAGAGAGAGAGAGAGAGAGAGAGAACAGGACAGCAGCTGCAGGAGGAGACACGAAATGGCCAGTTGAAGGAAGATTGCATTTCACTTCATTAGCAAGAAGGCTGCCCTTCAGCGAAGTGGGCAACTAAGGAAACTGAAACCGTACTAAACTATAAAAAAGTGTAGACACAAAATCAGAAACTTCAAACAAAATATAAGAAATAATGTATTGGACCTTCATGAGCTTGGTTTCCCACAATGAAAGGAATAGAAACTAAGGGGAAGGGGCCATGCAGGCAAAGAAAAGAGTCAGTGGAAAAAGAAAGAAAATAATAAAAAATGACTTGGGGGAACATGTGGATTAGAGAGGAAGGCTGATCTTAATGAACACAGAGTCAGTGGGAAAAGAGAAAATCACCCAGAAATAACTTACCCCAGAGATGCACAGCTCTCGGGAACTGGGAGTGCTAGAGCAGAAGACACTCAGGGGTGCAAATGCAGGGACCAACTATAGGGGCTGCACAGTGAGCAGGGACAAGAGGAGGAATTCATAAAGGAAGCTATGAGCAGTCACCTTTATGATTTCCAGATTGTTCCTGGACCAAATGACCAAAATTGCAAAAAGAAAATTACACCTAGACCAGACACGCTCCAGAAACCAAGGTGAGACATTCCCATGTTGCTCAAACCCCACAAGAGCTATTGGGAAGATGCCTAGAGCAGCCACAGACATGTGTTTGCTTTCCAGGGCAAATTCCAGGTAATTCACATTCTTAGCAGTGAAGGTGAAACTTGTGAAGCTGTGTTCCCTATGCCCTGAAAGTGGATTTTGTCAGAAGCTAGAGATCCAGACATTCTTCAGAGACCAGGGTACCCCCTGCAAAAGTGGGCATGGATCAAATCTCAGATGCCCATGGAGATCGAAAATGTAGCCAAAACTGAAACATCACTACTGGAACTTGTGATTTAGAGATCTGCATGACCTTTGCTAGAGTAATTCATACTTTGTCAGGACTCCCCAGTCTATCCCACCAAATACATAGACTGGAATTTGAAATCCAATACAAACAGCTTTGGCTCCTACTGACAAGGGCTCAAAGCTTAGTGAACAGCACAAAGATGTTGACCTTAATGTCCAGTCCTCAAACCAACGATTACAAAGACAAAATAAATATAAAAAGTAAAAATCCAATGCTATCAACAGTTTGGCTACCTCAGTGGAAACAAGCCCTATATTTCTCACTAAAGTTTTCTGTCTTATTTTCCTCATCTCATTTTTTCCCTCTATATTCCTCCCATTTAAATACTTTTAATATATTTTTATTCTTCTTTTTAAAGTGAAGTTTTAAAAAAGTTCACATATTATTTCATTTATTTTTTAATTTTTTTTCTTTCTGCAGCATTTTATGTGTGTGTGTGGAATGTTCATATACTATGAATAGGTTTGAAGAATAATAGATGTACATACATACACACATACATATACTTTTACATTCACTTTAGCTACTTCCCCTTGCATATTTATGGTTTAGCCTTAGTTTGACATAGGTGGGGCATATTTCTACATAATTTTGTGTTATTTTGACTTTATACTTGCTTGTTTATTCACACCTTTGTTTTTATCCCTCTTAGTGTCCCTTCTTCAACATTTCCCCCCTACTAACAACCAACTTTTTCCTGTCCCCTCTTTCTCTTTTATTTATCACCTTTCTTATTTCTTCTTCTTTCCAGTTCACATATACTTCCTACCTATTTCTTATTCTATGTTCACTTTTTTTATTTTTATTTTTATTGAGAAATTTATTTGTTTAACAATCATATGTTTTTAACAAAATAATATCATGTATATAGATTCTGAAGATTAGATTTACCCCCAAGAGTGCCCCCCCAATTACCCACCCTTATCCCTCCCCTCCCCTTCCCATACCTTTCTCAAGGGCCAGGGTTTAGTTCCAGCCTCCACAGATGAACTGTGTTAAATTTTTTCTTGGCTTCCTATTCTGTTTTCTCTTCAAGGAAGAAATTGCAAACCCACTACGTAATAGAATTGTATAATTTATGCAATTCCTGTCTCATTTATGTTTTCATGATTGTTAATTCTGAAGACACAATAGAAAATGGCTGATGTTTAATACCTGATTTAGTTCACTGTTGATTTTTGTCATTGCTGATATTAAATGCTGACTACTCGATTCCTATACAGGCTGGAACTAGTGTCAAATTGTCAAAGTAGATATCAGATATTTATCTTAAGGCTACGTATCTGTTGCTAACATTAATACTACTCCTGATTTCTACATTCCTCTAAAAGGGACTGGAAAATGATTGGGACACTTCAAATTCACAGAGTAGAGATCCTGTTGTAGCCACGCAAAAGCTGTAACATTACAGCCACGCAAAAGCAAATCTCACCCCACACTCTTTCAAATCCATCCAAATCCCAAAATTACTTCATGGCATAGAAAAAAGGAGGAAAAATACCACAAACCAAAAAATCAACCCCAAGGGGTAACAACCACAGGAGTCCTCATGTCCAATGTTTGGACACCTACTCATATATCAAAAAGATAGAGAACTCCCTGATCAAAAAAGATAACTACATATGAAAGGACACAGACATAAAAGATGAAGAGGGAATCCATCTCAATTGATGCAAAAGTTCAAGACCTCTGAAAACATAAGAAAACAGGCAAATAAACATCAACCCAAAATTCACAATCTACCAACAAAACAAATGCTTCCACAGATATGGAAGTGTATGAAATTCCAGGGAAATATTAGGAAAAATAATTATTAAAATTTTCAGTGATTTTAAAGAAGAACTAAGGAAGAAATTTGCAGAGGAAATAAAGGAGATGAAAGACAGTTTTAATAATGAAATAGAAATATGGAAAAAAATAATCAATACACCCAGAAATGAAAAAATCAATGAATCAAATTAAAAATGTATTTGAAAGCACCACAAAAGGATTACATTGTGTAGAAATAGAACTTCAGGCCAAGAAGAAAGAACTTTAGGCCTTGAAGACAGGGCATATGAACATGAATACTCAGCATGAAATAAAGGGAAATTAAATAAGAAAATATGATCAGAACATACAAGAACTCTGAGACAGCATCAAGAAAAGACACTTCAGTGTGAATCATTTAGAATAAAGCATGGAGATACATGTTAAAGACATCAATAAAATTTTCAATGAGATAGTAATAGAAATCTTTCCCCATATCAGAAATAAGAATACACATCAACAAACACAATGCATAGCAGATCCCAAATAGGCAGGATTAGAAGAGAAACTCACTAAGACACTATGACAATCAAAATGGTTAAAATAGAAAATAATGAAAGAATATTAAAAGCCATGAGATGCCACATTAAGTGCCAAACCAATAAGACTCACCTCTGACTTCTCGACTCAGAAACTAATATCAAGGAAGGACTGGAAGGTATATTCCAGGCTCCAAAAGAACACAATTGCCACTCAATTGCTAAGCCATCTTCCCAAACTAATGGAGAAATAAAAATAAATTATTCTTTGAAAGTGTAAACTAGATGAACTCATGACCACTAAACCATCACCACAATGAACAGTCAAAGATAAACTGCAACGCTCCCATATAGATGAAAATCAGTATAAGTGCAAATAACTAAATCAAAATCAAGACAGAAGGAAATATAGCAAACAAATCAAACTGGCAGTAGCATACAAACACACATCTACAATAACACTGAATGCAAATGGTCTCAATTCTCCAATGAAGAGACATAAGATTAACAAAATGAGTCAGAAAACATAATGCAACTGTATGTTGTTTGCAATAGATTCATCTAATAGGCAAGTATACTCACAGACTGAAGGTAAAACAATGGAAAAAATTCCACTCAAATGGAGTCCAAAAACAAGCAATCGTACCTATTTGCATGGATGACAAATAGATTTTAGGCAGTAATTAATAAAAAAGAGACAAGATCACTTTATATTGAAAAATGGAACAATCCAACAAGATGTAATAGTAAATACATGTGTCCAAGCTATCAGTGCACCTAGTTACTTCAAAACAAAACATAAAACAAAACAAAACAACAATAACAAAAAAAAAAAAAAAAAAAAAAAAAAAAAAAAAAAAACAAAAAAAAAAAAAAAAAAAAAAACAAAACTACTTGACAGTAAAACCCAGAGATATCCCAATAAAATAACACTGGGAGATCATTGATGGTTCAAACATAATATCAACATAGATATCAGGACATAAATTATACTTTAAATCAGAAACTATGGATATCAATTTTAGAATATTTAATGAAAAACAGCTGAATTTGCCTTCTTTTCTTCAGCTCATTGAATTTTTCCAAAATTGACCATATTGTATGTAACAATATAAGTTTTAGCAAACGCAAAATAAAATTGATATAATCCCATACATCCTATCAGATCATGCTGAAAAGGAACTAGAAATCATTGGCAAGAACAACAATACAAGCCAAATAAAACATGGAGACTGAATAATACTCACTGTTTTAAAAATAAATGATAAGAGGACTGAGGAGATAGCTCAGTGATAGAGCACTTGCGTGGCATGCAGAAGTATGTGGGCTTGATCCCCAGCCTCACATACATACCTAAGTGGAGGAAAAACATAAATTAGATCAAATAAATAATACTGATTTTTCCCTCTCTCTAAAAAGAAATGGTCATAATGCAAAAAAAAAAAGAGAAGAAATTCCTAGAAACAAATTAAAACAATGATACGGTATATCAAAATATCTGGGAGAGAATGAAAGCAGTTCTAAGAGAAAAATTTGTAGCTGAGAGGGCCCATATTAAAAAAAAAATAGATTCCAGCCAGGCCTGTTGGTTCATGACTGTAATTGTAGAGACTTAGGAGCCTAAGAAAGAAGGATCACAAATCCAAGGCCAGCTTCAGTAACTTAATGAGCCCCTAAGCAACTTAGTGAAATCCCCATCTGAAAATTACAAAATACACTTAAGGAAGGGCTGGATATGTGACTCAGAGGTAAAGCAACCTTGGGTTACATGTCCAGTACACACACACACACACACACACACACACACATGCAATACACACAAACTGAACCCAAGTAAATACTGTACATTAAAGGCTTCCAAAATCAGTGGAAGGCAGGAAATAATTAAGATTTGAGCCCAAATTAATAAAATTTAGAATAAACAATAATACACAGAATTAATGAAACAGAGATTTCATTTTGTGAAAAGATAAGACTAATGTACCCTTAGTCAAACTAAATAAGATAAAAACCCAGATTAACAAAATTAGTAGTTTGAAAGGAGATAAACCACAGACAGATTGATCCTGAAAATCATTAAAACCTATTTTAAAAATTCATACTCTTAAGTTTGGAGATGTGTCTCAGTAGTAGAGCACTTGCCTGGCATACAAGAGAACCCCGGTTAAATCATATACAATTAAGTGGAGGAAGAACAAAACAAAAAACAAACAAACAAAAAAAATCAACAACCAGAAAATTTATACTCAAATAAGCTAGAATATCTTGACCATACCAAAAGATTCCCCCTAGAGGCATATGACCTAATCAAATACAACCACAAGGATACAGAAAATTTAAATAGACCAATATGAAGTAATGAAATTGAAGCAACTACTAAATGCCTTCCAGAAAAGAAGGTTCAGGACCAGATATATTGAGTCAAATTTGACCAGACCTTTAAGGAAGCAATATACAGATTCAATCATCTTCAACTTAGCTATTGGAAATCAATCATCCTGAATTTATTCCATGAAACAAGAAGGATGAAACACTGTCAAGTTCGTTCTATGAAAGAAGTATTATCCTGATTCCAAAGACACATCAAAGGAAAAAATTTCAGGTCAATATCCTTGATGAACATAGATTCAAAAGTAAAATATTAGCAAACCACATTTAAAAACACATTCAGAATACAGTGCACCATGATCAAGTGAGTTTCATCTGAGAGGTGCAAGGTTGGTTCAACATACACAAATCAACAAATGCAATTCAATAAAATTAAGGAAAAGAATTGCAAGGTTGTATCAATAAGTGCAGAAAACACATTTGACAAAATCCAGCATCCATTCATTTTTACAGTGTAGAGAAATTAGGGATAGAAAAAAAATTACCTCAACATTGCAAAGATTATCTGTGACAAACCAAAGGCTAACACCATGCTTTAATAGCCATGAAATAAGTTGGGGTGATGAGGCTGCTGGGAGGTGGTGAAGCATCCAGCCATTGCTGCAGGCATGCCCACCAATGTCCACTGGCCACTGCTCCCTTCCCTGCACACAGTATTATAAAGATGATGCCAGACAATACTCTGGAGTCTCCTGTGCCTCCTCAGATATGATTTCTCCAACAGTTGCCACCCAGCATGCTCACAAACCTCACACACCACAGGGATTCCTTCTGGGACAGCCTGCCAACTAAGTTCTATCTACCCTGGCTCAAGGGGAGAGTCTCCATTTACAAAGGGTCTAAGGGAGCAAGTCTATCTGTACTAGGTTAAAGCCAATGTATGCTCTACATCCGTGCTCAAGGCCAATGAGTCCCCATCTACTGTGGCGAAAGGCGAGGGAGTGTCTACATGAACAGGTGAGAGGGGGACAATGGTCCAGGCCTTGGAGAGGATGGCTGGTGGGCTCTTGTTGTCAACCTGAGGCCTCTCATTTTAATCAGCTTATATTTTAAATTTTTAAACACTAATTTAATACTATACAATTTAAACAAATTTATTAAGAAACATCTCAGAAGAATGGGAGAAAGAACAGAGAGAGCAGGCAGGGGCTGGTGTACCAGAGAGAACAGCCTCTGATGTCTCTTGCAGGTGGAGGCAGAGGAGGCTCCTGGAACCCATGAAGAGAAACTTAAAATTGTTTGCATATTTTGTTCCTACAGCTGTTGAGAGTGCACATGACCGATGCCCTTACCTTAATGTCAGCATCCAGAGAGCACAGGGTTGTCTGGCCATCCACTAAACTGTATGAATCTAGCACATTGGTGAAATGTGGCACACAACAGTATAGTCTTCAGAAACAGGTGGTGATCCTGCTGGTCACCTCTTCCAGCCCCTTCTGTTGTCAAAGGGTGCCCTGTGGACTTATCTCAGGGAGCATTGCTATCTGTGCCTGTAATGTAGGTCCTCCAGTTTTGTGCATGTGGGACACAGAGTCACCCTTGGAGGCTATTCAGGAAGTGAGGGACTTTGCAGACAGGGAGAGGACAGGAATGGCAAGCAGGCTGGCTTTTTCTGTAGCCCTTCTGCCCTGAGAAGTTCATCAGTGCTCTCTGTATGACTTTCACCACCACCTCTGACCACTGAGGCGATGGTGGGCTACTGCACCAAACACCACACCCTCAACATCCTTCACAACTTCATCATGGGCTGGGAATGCTGGCTCCTGGCAGGAGATGCACTCCAGCGGCACTACACTATTTTGACTATTCTGGCTAGACATCCTAAGAAAGAACACCAAC
This sequence comes from Aplodontia rufa, assembly GCA_004027875.1. Taxonomy (NCBI): domain Eukaryota; kingdom Metazoa; phylum Chordata; class Mammalia; order Rodentia; family Aplodontiidae; genus Aplodontia; species Aplodontia rufa. The sequence goes on from PVKS010006030.1 coordinate 22,241, forward strand.
TAAGGATGCTAGCACAAAAGAAAATAATAAACCAAAACAACAAATCAAAAACAAAAACAAGACAAAACAAAAAACCCAAATCAAAGAACCAATATCCAAAGACCACAACCAACTGCTGACCCCCAAACTTGCTAACTAGCTGGGAGTCCGACTGGTCACCACCAAGAGCTTCCTGTGCTAATGGACAAAACCCAACTGCAGCTACCCTCTTATATACCTGCTGTTTGGAACTTCCTCACAGTGGCTCCTTGCGAGGTCACAGCAAGAAATGCCCCAGTCAGGCCTGGGCATAGCCCCAGTGGTTAAGGCCCCTTTGGGCCCCCAGAACTTTGCCTATTTTCAGAAAAAGAAGAAGGAATTCTGGTAGCCTTTTGCTTCTGTGGGTTATGGAGTGTGGTATTTACTTTTTGGAAATTAAAATTGGTGCAATCTTTCAATGAACTTGTCGTTTCAAGTCTAAACATTTCTAATACCTCTGGGCTTTGGAAGACTTTATGCAATCTGCACCCAAGTTTTTAAGTCCTTTTATTTCCAAATAATTGTTGTCAAAAGTATGGTAGCACCTCACTCGCATTGTTATACTGTGACAAAATGCTCTGCTACCTAAGACACTGTAGAACACAGTTTAACACCAATGGGGGTGAGAGGGAGAAAGGGGTCATCACAGCTTCCCCCATATGGTCCTCATTAGATTTCTCATTAGAAGCCCTGAAATGCAGTGGATTGATGTATTCAAAGTAATAAAGAACAAAATATGGAAGCTAAGAATCCTAGAGGCACCTAAAGTGTCCTTCCCAAAGGGGGAAGAAATGAAGGATTTCCCAGATTATTGGGTCCTTTCATGTTGCTGTAACAAAATACATTAGACTGAGTAATTCACTAACAGGATTTAACTTTTTCAAGTTCTGTAGAATGATGATTTCAAGACTAAAGTACTTTGTGGCTATAATCTCACACGATGGAAGGGACAGATGGGTTCAACTCATTCTCTCAAGTACTTTCTTTGGGAGGGGGGCAGTGGAGACATAATGGTGGTTGAACCTAGGCCCTCACACCTATTCAGGTAAGTGCTGTCCCTCTGAGATACATTTCCAGCTTTTCTATTTGAGACAAGTTCTTGTTAATTTGTCCAGGCTGAGCTTGGATATGTAATTGTCCTGCATCAATGTCCCAAGTGGATTGATTTACAGTCTGTTATGTTTTGTATATGTGGTATCTCACAAAAATAGTCAGATGTAAAATTATTGGATGTGAAAGCTGTAACCTAATCAGACCATTCAAGTTTCAATCAACAAACAGTGGTAACTGTAGGCAGGTGGCGTATGGCTGGAGAAGGTGGATTGCTGCCATACACTGGGAGGATGCTTGCTGAAGACAAGAACCTTTATTTAAAATACTATAATAAGTGAACAAGAACACTTCTATACCTGGCAAACCCATTTAGCAAAATAGCAGGGCACAATATCAACATATATAAATCAATAGCTTTATTTTATTCCTAATGAATCTACTGAAAAGGAAAGAGGGGATCTTTCTCATTCATAATAAGCACCTCACTACCAAAGGAAAAAAAATAGACATAGATCTATCCAAGAAGATGAATGACCTGTGCAGTAAAAACTACAGAAAACTGAAGAGAGGAATTGAAGAAGACCTTAGGAAATGAAACCTCCCATGTTCTTGTATAGGCAGAATTAATATTTTCAAAATGGCCATGCTACGAAAAACATAATAGTTTCAATGTAATGCCTATTAAAATATCAATGATATTCTTTGCAGTTAGAAAAAGACTGCTAAAATTCATTTGAAAGAATAAGTGACCCTTCTAGCCCAATCAATCCTGAACACCAAGAGCAATGGTGGAGGTATCACAATATCCGACCTCAAACTATGCTACAGAGCTATGACAACAGAAAGGGCGTGGTACTATTACAAAACCAGACATGAAGAACAATGGAGCAGAAGAGAAGGCACAAAGACAAACCCGCATAGACACTGTCATCTGATACAACTTCAGGGAATTTGAAAACTCCTGAGGAATCAATATTGTTGTTTTCTCCTAGTCTGAGGATCTTCCCATTTAAAGGCAAATAAAGTGTGCCTTCAGCCAAAGGACATGCCCAGAACACTAGTAACTACATAGTGGACATCTGCACATAGGTAGGATGCTACACTAAGGAGGAATAAGCTGCCTCAGAGTCAACTAGGAACATTATCTCCTCCTTTTAGGGTCCCAACTCCAAGTTTACCAAGAGCCCCTGACCTCCCTAATCTTTATCAAAAGACAAGAAAGGTATCACTTTTCCCTCCCTCTTCCATCTAGGGCATTCCTTCTAAGGTGCCCTCCCTTTGGATTTACAGCATTTGTTTTTTCCCTTTTCTTTCTGTGGTCCTCAGGTCTGTTGTTTCTTAGGGTATCTTGATGGAGAACCCCTTTGTCCCTGATCTTTTGGGGCCAGCCTTTCTTTGGGTCACATGCTTCATAGTGGAGAATGTACTTTCAGCATTTGGTTTCTGTTTTCTTCATCCCTTTTTTACATAGATTTTTTGAGCTTCCCTGAACAGTTCTAGACTCTCATCCTTCCAGTTATTTAGTTTCTGTAATATTTTGGCAATGTGAGTTCTGCCATTGGTCACAAAGTGTGGCTTTAACACTTCTGACCCTAACGGGTTATCAACATCTAATCCAGAATACTTTTTCACTTATTTTTTCAATCTGTTCCAGAATTTTGTTGGTCCTTCATCTTATTGTTGTTGCATATTAAAAGCTTTGACTATGCTTGGGGGTTGAGGGATTATCTTCCTGATTTCCTTTATAAATAAGTCCCTAAGATCTCTCATGTGGCCCCTATGTAATTTATTATTATTATTCCAATGGGGCTCTTAATTTGGAAATTTTACATCAGCTGGCAGATCCTCAGGTCCAGCCAGATGCTCACATTCCCAAACCATGAGAGCTGCTCTCCTCATCACGTCCTACTCTGCCACAGAAAATAAAATACTTAGAATGGACACATACTTGGTACAGGTATAAAGCCAAGGGCAAAGAATTGGTCTGAATGGTCTGCAATCTCATATGTGTTCTAGCAGAGACTTCAGGTCCTCTTTAAAATTTCTCATCTCAGAGCTAGTTAAGTGAAAATTCATAAAGATGATATTTCTGCCACTGCGAGGAATTTCCCTAAGGGGAACAGAGTAGATGGTGGTGGGGAAGGAGGAATTTTCTTTTTCTAAGGTGAAGGAGATGCTTTGAATAGCCTTTTGACATTGCTCTACTTTTTATTTATTTATTTATTTAAGCTTTGACAGTGAGGCAGAAAGAGCAGGTGGAGGAGTGGGAGCCACTGCATCTGATTTGGATTCTCCTCCCGCTCATTGTTGGCATCACTCCCAGAAGCTAAAGTTAGGGAGTTTTGGCCCATGGACCTCAAAGATTGAGTTAGAATTTGAGCTCCAGGAGGATAGGGTGGTGGGAGATTTCTAAAGGATCCCACTTACTTGTCTACTCTTCTTGGTCCCTTTTCTCCAACAGAAGACATAATCTATTTCTTCTTAGTTTACAGGATTGTATCATTTACACTTTAGCAATAATTGACATGTACAAACTTCAACTGCCCCAAACTTTACTTTGGCCAGAATACTGAAGGCTTCTGGATTGATTCCTGAGTCCAAATAAAAATGCAGCATTTTCTCATTTTTGCTATCTTTTTCGTTGTGTTCTAGGATTATCCAATATTTCAGCTTGAGGGCTATGGAGGAGAATTTTGGTCTTTCCTCCTGTGGCATCCTCTTTATTGAGAATACAATTTTTATTTCCCATCCCGCTTCTTGGGTCTGGTCTTGTTTTCCTCCTGCTGGAGGCTCCTTGCTCTCCTCCCAGAGAGGCTTCCTCCATCTCCAGCTGGCTCTCTTGGGAGCTAGGAGAAGCATAGATGAGGAGTGTGGTCTCTTAGTGCCCAGGACATGTCTCAGTCATACAGTCTCTCAGATGACCTTACTACCAAGACAGGGCTTCTCTTCCTGCCTCGGTTCGTGCATTACGTTATCTGGTAACCAACTTGCTTGCTTGGGCCCTTTCCCATTGCTACCAATCAGCTTTTGGGTTTAAGTCTGTCAGTGTCAGGGGTCACAGGTTTCTCCAACTCTGAGATCACAGCAAGGAAGCACTGGGACACATTTCCTCTAAGGAAGGGTCCTCGTGACCCCCTGGGCATTGTCGTTGTCACAATCAAGCCCCTAAGATTGAACGAAATACCAGGGTGCCTCAAGAAATCAGATGCATGCTCAAAAGCTACTTGACAATCAGCATTCTGCAGAATGGTTGAGCTACCAAAAAGCAAGAACCTGGCAAGCAAGAACACTGGGCCAAAGTCTGTGGAAGCTTTCATCCCTAACATAGCACTGCCCCGGCTCTGATAGGTGGAGTTCGGGGTTACAATTTATGTGATTGATTAAAATTGAGGCACGCAAAGGGAAGGGTACTGCTACAGTGATAACCTAGTAAACTCTAGGCATTTTGATTGGAAGACTGAGGACAAAGAGAGTTCTCCTGGGAAGCGGGGCTCAAAAGGGCTCCAGGAGGTCCACATGGTTTAGATTACAAGAAACACATTTTTGTTACATATTAGGAAACTCAGCCTACAGGCATCTCTTTGACAGGAAAGATTTCATCTTACAATACCTATATATAATCAAGTACTAGAAATTCTGCCATTTGTGACAAAATGAATAAACCTTAAGGATGGGGTCATCAAAGGAAATACTCCAGGCTCGGAAAATATGCTGATCACTCACTCATTTGTTTAACAAATAATTATAAGGCATAGAAGCGGAATAGTGGTGCCATCCACTGCTGCCCAGGTGTGACGGAGCAGAGCCTCTCTGCCTGGATGACCAAGGGGCACAGCTTGTGCCTTTGTGAGCCAGATCCGGCCAGCCCTGTCTGGCCCAGGCAAAGCCTCTGCTGAGGATGTGGTGTCTTTGGGTGGTGGCAGGCATGTCACCGAGAAGGATGGAGGCCACCAAGTCCTGGAGGTGGTCAGGGGCTTCCAGGGCTGGAGAAGACTCGAAAGTTCAGCCAGCTTGAGACTAACAGCCTCCGCCAAGAGTCCTGCTTGACCGCTTGAAAGGTTGCCCCAGACTCACCGCATCCAGGGATTAACAGAGCCCTTACAGCCCTGAAGGTGCACAGCCCCAACACCCAGTGCAACAGCCAAGGCCAGTGTGCAATGGGCTTGGGGCTGGGGGAAGGCTGTGAAAGGGGGCAATGGCCATGAGTATTGGAGGAGCAGCCATGGGTGGGGGCGCAAAGGCCAGTGGCCGTGGTGCGGAATGGAGAGTGGCCATGTCGGGGATGGGGAGGTCAGCAGCTGGGGTGAGGTGGGTTGGAGGGAGGTGGTTTGGGGAAGGAGGATGGGGGAGGGTAGGCGAGAGGGAAAGGCAGTTGGGGGGTTTGGCATAGCTATGGGGTTGTTGGTCTTGGATTTGCCAAAGAGAAGAGGTAGAGGAAGGCAGGGCATTTGGCTTGTCAGGAGTGCCTGCCAGCCTTTAGAAAGGTGTACTGGCCTTGGTGCTTTATATGAAGAAGCTGTTCTTAACTTTCACCCCTAGTCTTTTAAAACTTTTGGTACATCTGGAGATTCCAGATATAAAGAGGTGGCCGATGTTAGATGGAGTTAAAAAAGACCATGTCTTCTAAATGCCCATTTGTTTTAAAAAATCAGAAATGTCTAATGGAAGTGGCTTTGAAATGGAGTTGTTAGAGGACAAAGGTGGTGACGTTTGTTCATCAGCTTAGAGGACATGGAGAGGGCTTTCACCAGAAGGAGGAGAAGGTACTCTGTGGGTCTGGTCATATCTATGTGAGACTAATGTTCTCTTGTCTGTCAAAGTTAAACCTGTAGTCTGAGTTTCCTAATATGCAACACAAATGTATTTGCTATACTCTAACCTAAATTTCATAGCATGTAGTTAGGTAGAACTGTTTTTAAGTCACAAAACCATGTGATTGAAATATAGCCATTTTTGAGCACCTTACCCCCTTGCCCATGAGATCTACTTGTGTCCTCAGTCTTCCAATCACAATGCGGGTAGCAGGAAGTAATGCAGTTGTAACTACAGCCCTTTCCATTGCAATCCCCAATTTTAGTCAATGGTGTAGACTGTGACCCTAACTCCTAAGCAAGGAGCCGTGCACTGTTAAGGATAAAAAGCTGGGCAGACTTCCAGCCTGGTGGACATTCTTCCCAGAGTTTGTTTTCACAGAACGCCAGTCTGCAGAAGGAAACTTTGTCTTGTTGTGTAGCTTTTGAAAACCTGTCTGATTTTTTGCCACACTCAGATATTTCTAGCCTGTAGAAGACATTTTTTGTCTTATAACCATTATTTTCTATGTGCACTTTATTCCTCAATACTGCATATATATTCAATTATATATGTATTTCTTTGAAATATCTATTCTTTCTAGATCTTCCCAAGTGCCCGATATATATGTAAATTTACTTTTTGTTAAGTCTTATGAAATGGTTTGGGAGAGGATAAGCAAACCCCCCCGGAGTAGAACACATTGGCACCAGTACTCTAGAGTTCCATGCCAATGAGCTGATGATACGCCAAGGTAACCATTGTTCCTTAGTCTATGCGGCTCGCTTTCCTTTGCTGGGTACATAGTGTATATAAAGGACAAGAGGCCTAATCTACATCTAGTCTTTGTAGATGTTAAAGAGATTGCCAGTTTATGACTAAAGTAGAATTAGCATACAAATTTTGTATGTTTTAGCTTAAAATTCTTAGGAAAGATTATCTTCTGAAATTTTGAGCATTATAGATCAGTGGTAGGTAAAGGGCCAGAATGTTCAAATTTTAAAGATATTTTTAAAATTGGAACTAGCGTTATAATGTGCAGTTTATTCAAAACTGTTGTGTACATAGTGGACAAATTGAGTCCTTACTTGAAGCATCTAGTCTGTCTAGATGTTTAGAAGTGCCTGATAAATGTTAAATGCAGAGACAGTAAAATGTAACTTTCTAAATATCTTCTTGCTAAAAATTCATATGAAATATCATCTTTTGGAAATGTACTCTTAAACCACCTCTGTGAGTGGTCAGTAGTACTGGCTGTACTTATTCAGTGATGTGGAGGAGATGGGAGAGAAGTAATTGCAAAAGTTAATATGTTAGTAGGGGTCAAACTCAGATATTTTCAGACATCATTATTCTGTTTTATGCGTTTTATTTTTCTGTGCATATAATGTATAAATGGGTCCCAATTTTGCAACATTGAGTGTCTAAATGTTAAATAGGTTGCCCCTATATGACCAAGCAGTTAGTAAAATTGGCCAGTTTTGTACAATTTGTCTTAAAATTCACAGATAGGTAATCTTCTGAAAAGGACTTTTGGAAATGAAATTGTAACATCACATCTGAATGCCTGTATCATCTGTGAGTGGGAAAGAAGGGAATAGAAGAAATGAAAGATTGTAGGTCAGAATGTTTTTACTTAGAAGATGCTTTTCAGATATAATTGTCATTAGAAGTGTGTGGTTTTTCCCAACACTACTATGTGCATAGTGGACAAACTTAAGTTTTTTTGGAAACTTCTAGAAGCTAAGAAGTATGCAAAGTATGTTAAAAGTAAAGGTGGTAAATAAAACATTGTGTAGGTATCTTTTTGTTAATTTTTGTACTGAAATACTGTCATTTGGAAATGTAATGATCAAAGCACTTCTCTGAGCACTGCACATTAAAAGTAATATAAACTTCATGCTTTTATAATTATGTCATTGTATTTTCTTGTGTCATGTATTCCTGAAAAGAACCAATAAAATAAGAAAAAAGAAACTTAAATATTGGTGTAATAGAGGTTACTTTCTTGAAATTTTTACAAGTTCTGAAATGCAAAGTCAGGGCAGGTGTTTTAATTTCAATTAATAAATATGTTTAAACAATATTTATAGATCATGTCTAACTAGCCATAAAGCAAATTAATAAATACAGAAGTGTAGCCCTCAGCCAATTTGTCAATATGTAGGAAGTTGACAGACTGCCAAGCTCCTATATGCCTCAGGAGACATTAAGATGAACTTCAATTTTTATATGATAATTGAAAATTCCAGAACCTAGTGTTCCATCAGTTAGCAAAGACAGATATATCCAAAGATATGATAACTATTTGCCAAAAATTTGCTGATGAGTGCAGATATCTACAAAAACTTTAGCAAGTTCAAGTGATAGAAACTTTTAATTATAAAAAATATTATAAAACCATTCAATAATCCATAATATGTTGGAAACTTATTGGTTTTCCAAATCTTATCAAATTTCATTCTAAACACATGAAAATGTGAAGTAGAAAAATCACTTCATGTATACTAGTTTATTTTCATATTTTATATTACTATATTTATAGCATTGAGTTATCATTTTAGAACTTGATTACTATTGAAAATACTTGGAAAAATTTAATTACTATCTAAATATATCACTATTTTAGCTAGCTTTTCAATGATGAGACTAGAGGGTCTTAGAAGAACAATCTTAGGAGGAAAAATGGAGTGGTGGGGGCCTCCCAGTTTCGAGGGAGGAGGGCCAGCTCCATTCCTTAGGGCTCCATGTGAGGCTGAACATCATGGTGGAAGGCATGGCTCCAGGGAGCAGAGGGAGAGAGCTATTCCATTCTAGATGCAAAATATATACCCCAAAGACTTGCCCCCCAATGATCCACCTCCAATAGCTATACCCTACCAGCCTATACCAACCATTTAATCCTATCAGGGGATAACTTGGTGATTGAGTTACTATTGCCATGACCTAGTCATTTCACCTCTTCTTCGTGGACTGTCTCACAGGAGTTTTGGGGGGATACCTTTCATCCCAATCATAACATTCTATGCTTCTTATGCCCCCAAACAGCATTTGTATTTGCACTAAATAATTAAATATTTCAAACTCTTTTATTTATTAAATATATATTTGGCATTTGGTTAACAATTTTGGTTATGTTACTAAGATATTTTATGTATTTTAGCAAAAATAATATTTAATATTATTAACTCAATCACTATATATATATATATACTTATAATGATATTATCTTTCATTGACTAAGAGGGAAACTCATGCATATATAAAAGGCAGTATCATTTATTCATTCATTTATATGTTTGTCAATTTAACAAATTGTTATTGAACACCTATTATATGGGTACAGTACTGCATAACAGAGGTAAAAATATTGCCTCTTCTCTCCAAGAGATTACAATTGAGTAGGTGGAAATTCATTTGTTAGAACCCACAAATTCCAGAACACTAGGTTCTGGAATTTATTCTTTAAGACTTAGCTTCCTTCAGAGTTATTTCATAGTCTTTAAACTTTATTAAAAATCTGTTCATTTGGTTTCTAATAGTGCTTAAGGTTTTCAACATCAGATAATCATCATGAATTAAAATAGTTTTCGTTCTAGCACAGGCCCTGAGATTTAATTACTCTGTAGGAAATTTAATTTTCTAATAACCATTTGATAAAACCCATGAGTATAAACCAGCCATTTTGAATATGAGAAAAATGACTTTCTATGCAGGGAAAATAGTATCAGAATGTTTTAGACAAAAAAGTCTTGATTTATTTGAAAACCAAAAGAAAGCTAACAGTGAAAAATATAGGAAGAAATGAATGGAAAGATAGGTTTAGTCCTGATCATTAAGTCCACCAAACAGCTAGTGGAATTATTTTGATTTTTTTCCAATTTCTAGAGCTGCTATGACAAAATATCACAAATGATGTAAATTAAAAACAACAGAAAACATTTTTTCCATACTAGAGTCTATAAATCCAAAAGTAAGATGTCAATGGACTTTGTTCCTTCTGAAGGACTTTAAGGAGAACCTGTCTCTGTCTCATTCCTGCTGGTGAAGCTGGCAAGTTCTAGGTGTGCACGTGATTGGCTTCTCTGTGTCTCTGCATCAGATTTTACCCTTTTATGATCACCTGTCACATCAGATCAAGAGTTACCGAAGTTCAAGCCTTGAATGTCCCCAGTGACCATGTATTAAAGGTAGACAGTGTTTCTGGGAGGCAACCTTTTGGGGGTGGGGCCTAGTGGTAGATCACTGGGGGTGTGCCTTTAAAGAGGAATGTGGACCCTCTTCCTGGCTGTCTCTATTGTTTTTTTCTGGCTATGAGGTGAGTGATTTTGCTCCACCAAATGCTGCTCTCATTATGTGCTGCCTCACCATAAACCCAAAACAATCAGGCCACATCATATTGAAATGGAACTTGCAAAACTCTAAGTCAAAATAAAATTTTTCTCTTCATAAATTATCTCAAATGTTTTATCATATTAGCAGAAAATTGAATGACACAGGAGGACAGCATATTCTGGTACAACCTAGTCTCACCCATATTTCAAAGAATTCACAATGAAAGCATATATTTAGGACCTGTTACATAAAAAAATAGCATTTAAGACTCTCGTTATTTGATTATTCAATGAAACGCTAATTGAGCCACAGACATGTGTCACATCACGTCAGGCACAAGCTCTGAGAAATGCATCATCAGCGATTTTGTCACTGTGCAAGCATCATAAAATGTACTTATGCAAACCTCTTGCATAGCCTACTGTTCACAATAGCTTGTGTAAATATGAGATGTATGAGGCTATCACCATTGTGAAATAACGTATTGACAATGAACATTTTATAAGTAGAAGTATTCTGTCAAATAATAATAAAAAGTATAGAAAATGCATGTGCTGTCTTTCTGCCACTGTGACAAAGTATCTGAGACCACATTATAAGGAAGAAAGGTATATTTTGGGTCCTTGTGTCATAGGCTTCAGTCCATGACCACTTGGCCCTGTTGCTTTTGTGTGTGTGGCAGCACAGTACACCACCACGAGAGCATGTAGTGGAACAAATCGTTCACCTCATGATGGTGGAAAAGCAATGGAAAAGAGAAAGAGGAGGGGCCATGGTCCAAACATCCCTTCAGATGCAATGCTCCATTTTGAGCAGGAAAACTTTCAACTGGGCTCCACCTCTTAGAGGTTCCAGTACCTCCTAATAGTGCCACAGACTGTGAATCAGGCCTGTAACACGTAGGTGTTTAAGGGACACTTATTCAAACCATAGCAGTGTATAAACCAGTAGTAGTCATATGTTACCATTAGCATGCATTGTTCACTATACATAATCATATGCACTGTACTTTATGTAACTAGCTTTTATATGACATTAGGATTGCTTGAACCAGTTCACCACAAATACCTAAATAATGCCTTGTGCTGCAACATTGCATTGGCTGTATTACTAGGCACTGAAAGGTAATCTTCTGAGACCGCCATCCTATTGGCTGTCTGTTGTTGACCAAAACATGGCACTGTGCTGTGCATGGTGGATACACTGGCTTGGAGGAATCTTGCAGATGAAATTAAAGACCCAAGTGTTTGATTTTAAAATCATGAGATTATCAGGGTAGGTCTGATCAATTAGTGAGCGCTTTAAAATCACCCTGTTTTCTCCAGATGGAAGTAGAAGAAGGTGTCAGAGATTCAAAGCATGAGAGAGATTCAGTTTACCATTGCTGACTTAGACGATGGAGAGGGCTGCGTGCCCTGGCAATTGGACTGGAATTGGCCTCTGGCATCTGGGATGATCTCTGCAGAACAGCTAACAGTGAAACAGCGGTGTCAGCCACACACAAACACACCCCCTCAACCAGAAGAATGTGCCTGGTACAGGATTCTTCTCCAGAACTGACAAAAAAAGAAACATCAATTTATACAAAGAATGCAGCAGAACCCTGCCCCTGCCCCTGGATTTCTGATTTATAGAGCTATCCACTAATAAATGAGCATTTTATTGAGACACTAAGTTTATGGCCTTTTGTTATACAACAATACTGAGTGATACAAGTTTGACCTTTGTGTTACACTTGTCTTTTTGGATGAATGATTGTTCCTTCCTAAAAAATACATAGAACAAAGCAGGCATGGTTGTGCACTCTGGAGGCTGATGCAGGAGGATTGCAAGTTCAAACCCAGCCTCAGCAACTTAGCAAGGCTCTAAGCAACTTAGTGTGACCCTGTCTCAAAATAAAAAAAAATAGAAAAATGGGTGGGGATGATACTCAGTGGTTAAGCACCCATGGATTCAATCCCAGTACCAAAAACCAAAACCAAAATAAAACAAACAAGCAAAAAAGAACACAGCAGTTACATAGTATCAAGCAAAGATACTCGAATTCCTCCTGCTTCTTTCTTCTATTTTACCTTATCCAAGTAGACCTTAACATCTCTTAACAAATTTCTACTCCCCAGGATTTTAAAATGCTATATGGCCTGGGGTATATGCTATCTGCTAGACTATTTTCAATCCTTGTTGAAAGTAAAATAGTGAAATTTTAGACAACGTGTATAGAGCCACAAAAAAAGGTAAGCTTACCTTACTTTCCTGAAGCTTCTAATTTCTTTTCATAAATTTACAAACTCATTATGCAAAGTGATAAATATATGCGAAATAGAACTGTTAGACCCAAATAGGATTTATATTTTTCCTCAGTGTATGCTTGAGACTTGTTGAATGTCTTTTACTTACACTTAGTTTTGCAAATGATTTTTCTAAAGATTCTATTTCCTTTTTAAAATATATTCCGCAGGGCCTCATGAAGACCTGCTCTTCGGGTCTACATGTAGAAACACTTCCTGAGCAGGCCCGTTTTGACAGCCTTGCCTCATCCTGAAAATCACAGCTGAATGAGGCCTATTATTGTCTTGAAAGCCCTCCTCCAGTTCACATTTCAGCTCAAACACCATATTGAGCATTTTTCTAAGTGTTAACAGCTTATATTCTCTTTGTTCAGGTGTGCACCCTATTTTTAAAATATTCTCAAGTAAACTGGTCTTCGTTTAATAAAGTAAAGCATTTTTTTTTAAAGTAACATCGTTGAGAACTTTCTTTTTAACCTGAAGAACTTTTGTCACCAGTACTTCTAGGTGAAAAAAGCATTGTTGTGACTATGTCAAAATGATCTTTTGTTTAGAGAAATAGAAAACTCTCATGGAGCTTATTGTTGATAGAGAATCACTGCAGAGAGATCAACACATTTCTCCAAGAGAGGATCTTTGTTTGCAGATAAAGGAAAAAACATTAAAATCATCTTCGCCTTTGCATGTGTTAGGCCATTCTTTCCAGTGAGGAGAAAAAAACTTGTATTTCACCATTATTCACAAATCTTACAAATGATACAGCAATACATTTACTGGGGAAAACTTACGAGGCCTCAATCCAATTAAACATTTATTTTTAGATTATTGTATATCAAGCTTCTGTAGTATCATGTGACATGATATTGATATGCCTGTTATATCATTCAAGAATGGAACCTTTCTGAATTATACTACAATTCCTTGCCCACGTTTTAATGACTATAATTAGATATTCTGGTATTTTTAGGTTCCCACCCACCATGGGACTTTCTTTCTCTGGGCAATAAGTTTTGCTACTGAATAGTTTGCTTGCTGAGTCTTTTCAATAATATCGACTTTTCAAATGAAAACTTAGTTTTATTTGTGATTCCAGTAATGCTCAAGCCAATCAGCACCTGCAAGTGTCAAAGAACCAGGATTTGTGAAATATATTTTCAAGTTATCTGGAACCATGCCTGAGTTTTCCGGGGGTTTTTTTTGGCATAGATGGTATACACAGAAATAGGAACTTGAACCACTGGCCCAGGAAAAGCCCAATGATGAGTTTCCAGTGTGAGAACAGGTTTTCTTTACTCTTGTTAAATGAATCAGAAAATAGTAGTAATCACTGACCTTTCCAGAGTTATTCATTGACTTAGACTTAGAATCCTCTTATCTCTTATCTTATTCTCAAACACTACAATACTGAACCCTCAGACAGTTTTTCTTAAAAAAAAACAAATTAAATAGAAATAGAAGATCATATTAAAAAATTAAATGAAAAAAATCATAAAAACTGAAATATGAAAACTTCAAAAATCAACTTCCAGGTTATTAATGTTTGCAACAACAGCAAAGTCTTAAAGTGAAAAACTAGTGATAGAACACAATAAAGGTTTGCTCTGGATTAAATGTTTCCTCCCACTTTCTTTCTTTTTTTTAAAGAGAGAATCAATTTTATTTAGTTTTTCATGTGACGTTCGTTGTTCCAACACGTCTTTGTGCACATATTGCTGGGGTTTGAACTCGTGTCCTTGAGCATACCAGGCAAGCACCGGAACTGCTGCGCCACTGCTCCAGCCTCCTCCTGCTTTCTTTCACAGTGCTAGAGTATGTTCTCTTTGTGATTTCCCTGAGTCAATCAGTGGTGCATGAGAGGAGGTCAGGGCGGATGATTTCAGAGGAAGAGTCTGATGTCACTGACCTCCTTTCCTACCCTCTGTGTAATCAGCCCTTGGCAATTACAAAAACATCTCTCCTATGTGGCCTCAAAATTGAAAATGAGCACCACAGAATTAGCCCAGTGCCTTTGCAAATTGAAGTAAGGAAAGGCAAAAGGTCAGTGACGGGCCTTTCCATTGCTTTCCTAGCACTTTTGTGAGTGCTAGGTTGTTGCGCAAAATGCAAAAATGATTTTTAAAAGCATTATGATCGTTCACATCACCTCATTAGTAGCATCCCATTTAATTAATTGACTCATGTTTAGAAACTATTGCAAACTTACACTGACTGATAACAGTTATTCCAGTATACATATTCATCAATAATAGTAGTGTTAATTATTGCAATTTGGCTTTCAAACATACGCTGGGCATTTAAGTAATTTATTTCAGTGCTGAAATATAGATAAAAATTATATATACATGTATATACATATATATTATTTATTTACATTGTTCTTATTTTGACTTGACATGGAATCATATATACATATAAATATGATGTTCTGTTGTATGAATTGTCCAGCCACTGTCCATAAAGATTTGGAACGGAAGCGTATAAGCCTATAATCACACTGAGAATGATGTTGAGAAAGCCATATCTATATCGATGCAATTCCACAAATCAAGTAAAAGAAGAAATAGTTATTTTAGACAGACAGCTTTCTCAAGCTCATTTCCACTTTAATGTGTGCTGCTCCTGAATCCCAGGAACAGTACAGGCAAGTCTTCAATAGCAAGCACTCTTTTATTATTTTTGTCATAAATTCTTATTTTTGTTCTTTCCTACCACTTGAGAAGTTACTCAGGCATTTTATGAGATAAGACTTTATGAAACTCTACACCGTACAGATCATTACAACTAAATCTTATTTTGCTGTCCTTCAAGGGAAGCGAAACTGCAAACTGTCACCAGATTAATGAAATCACAGCAACACTCCCTAGTCAAGTGAAGCTGTAGTTGAGCCGAAGATATCAAACTTATCAAACTACCCTAAATCACAATACGGACTCTGTAACACGAATATTAAGGCAGAATTTATTTGTAGTTGTAGACTCCAGTCCTGTCATGTGCACTAGTCAACGAGTCCATTACTAGCCAGTTTTCAAGGTCAGTATGATAGTTAACAAAGTCTTCATTCTTGGTAATTTTCCTACATACTGTCTAAGACTAAGTTTTGTAGATGTAATTAAGCTGGAATAAAATTGCATGCAAAGTAATAGAAATAGTTAATTAATAATGCCCTCAGTCTTGGCAAATACCCTAAATGCTGTATGAAATTAAATTTTGAAAAGAAATTAAATTGGAATAAAATGACATACAAAACAATATGAAGAGTTGTCAGACTGGCACTCTACAATTAACAGAAATATTGAAAGAATTTAATATATCTTTATTTGTATTTTCTGTTCCCAATATTGAACCAATTATACTATGAGACTCACTGTAGAATTATTTATTTACACTGTTCTTATTTTGACTTGAAATGGAATCATGAGTAAAAATTAAAATGAAAAAATAAATACATTACTACTAGAGACCACTCCAAAACAACAGATACCACTCTCTGAGGACCAGACAAGGATTTTATAAAGCTCCACAAGTGATTATGAAGCACAGACCAAGTTGAAAATCTCTGAACCAGTAATGCAAACATTTAAATCCCATCTCTGTACAATTAGCAAAAAAGCTACATTCATGGTAATTTTGTCAGAACTAGTGGTAGCAATGATGAGTCATTCATTCATTCAAGAATTCATGCATGAAATTGTAATTAAATGATTATTGCATACATTATATCGTAGAAAATAGAGATGCAAGGATGAATTAGGCATGGTTCCAGCACTCAAGAATCTCACCGTCTGTGGAAGCCTAGCACATTAAAAATTATAATGCAATGTGAAAAGTGAGACTAGGAAGTATTGCAATGCTAAAGGCAAAAATTCAGTTTGATAAATGCTGAACCAAGAGAGTAGAAAAGAAAGATGTTTAAATGTATTTGAGATCTTAGTATGAAAAGAGTGACATTAATTCTTGAAGGATAATTAATATTTTTTAATTGAATGTATTTGATGGAGAAAGGAAATCATCTTTAGACAATAGCACATGCAAAGGCATAGGAAAAGAAGGTAGGGACATTATCAAATGGTATAGAGTTTCTTAGAAATTATGGAAGAGAAGATCTCTGGAAATATAAGTCCATGAGTATTATTCAGGTGATAGGGCTTGGTGTAGGGCAGTGATCATAATAATTTGAATTCACAGGTACACAAAGTAAAATAATACAATGCAAAACAAATAAATAATAGAAATAAAAAAAAAAGGTGAGAAAGATCCTACAAGACTCTCAATTTTGCAGTTGTGCAACTAAGATTAGGAAAGAGCAAAACTTTTATTAGCTATCATTTCAAAACTGAAGTTGTTTTAGAACTACAATCATAGAAAGCAATATAAAACAAGCAGGCTAGTTTGATAAACTGAACACATTTAGCATTATGCACAACTGTGACATTGTCCTTTTTATTCTCTTCTGTCTAAAGACAAGTAAAAACTTCATCAGGGTTTTGGGACTCACTTGGGGGATTTGAAAACTTTAAATCTGGGGCAATTTTAGATTTTATTTTTATCAAACCAATTCTATTATTGTGGAAGAAGTGTGGTAGGGGACAAGATTACTTCCTTTTCCACAAATTGTTAAGATTCCATTTGGGTCAAGTTTGCTATTTCACAAATTTTAATTCTTTTAGCCAGAGGGTATAATTTAAAGCATCAACTTTTGGCACCAAATTGTTTGCAACAGATTCATTAATTTTCCACCATCTTCAAAGGGGAAAAGCTCTTTGTTTCAAATCATTACCAAGGCAATGACAATTACATACAAAGGTAGTTTTTTTTTTTAATAAAGCAATCCACTAAGCAATAACATGCTTGCAACATTTAGTTAAGTATGTAAAAATCAATATATTCTTCTATTAAAATAAAAAACCAAAATAAGCCCTCTTGATATTTTTCACTGTGAAGCAGAGTAAGAGATTATTGTTGTTATCATCAATACATTTTAAGAGTGTTAGGAAATTTATTTAATGGAAATTCACTTCATGTTGTTCTGACACTAACAAAATAAACACGCAAAAATTAATCTCTGGTTTTTACATACACTATGACTGTCCTAAAAATTTCCATTCCACAGCTCTAATCACTTAAGGAAAGTGGAGCACAAGAAGCAGAAATAAATACACAATATTGAATATGGTGCTTCTGGTAGAGTTGTCAAAATTAAACTTTGTATACCCACCATAGAATTGAAAGCCAGAATAGTTGCTCTAAATATGAAGCGCTGTGCTCTTTGTTAACCTATCACTAATGAAGGCTTTCCTAGAGGTTTTCCACAGTATCAATGAGCACAACAGAAAGTAATTGATATCTGGAAAATTAGGAAAGTAATTTTAATTGAAATCTTAATGGTGATGTATATGAATAATGTCACAATTTTAGTTTGTTTGATTGCTTTAACAATTAACAATTAAGAATGTATAATAAAGAGGAGCTAGAGAGGTTGCTCAGAAATAGAGTGATCTCTTGACATATCAAGGATCTGGGTTCCATTCCCAGTACCACATACCCACTAAGTGGAGGAAAAATTAAAACAAGATGAAAAAAGAAAATAATTCTCCCTAATTCTCTCTCTCTCCACCTGATGGCAAAATGGGAAGGAGTACATTATCCTGGAAAGTGGACCTTATTCACACTGTCAGATAGTGTTTTATGTGCAAATAAACATGTGGCTCAGTAAAAGCAAAGTGAAATTTTCTGATGACCTCAATTCTATAAATTTCAAAATACTCTCAGATGTCTGAGTTGTTAAAAAAATATCACTTCCTTCTGTGATTTTTGTAAGTCTCAATTATTTTAGTTAATAGTTTAGAATTTCCATCTTTATTCCTATTCTTAAATCAGACTGAAGAAATACAATAAAACTAATTGATTATTCACAGAAATAAAATATTGTTTTATGATATCAGCTGTATACAGTCATGAGTAGATAGAGGAAATAGTTTCTATTTCTCAGAATTCTTCTGACTGAGAATAAAAGAGCTCCTCACGTGCTTGAATTGTAATGCCCACCCTTGCCAAGGCACTGTTGATGGAGACCAAGGTGTGATGACTTCCTTACTTTCTACAAATGAACTATCAAGATAGACTCAGTTTCTTTATTTTCAATTTGTTTTAAACCTCTATTGATATTATTAACCTAATCTTAATTATTAACCCAGCCAATGACACAACTCCACAATATCCAGTGACAGAAGTATTCTTGTGTTCACTTACATAGTGTTTACATAACACAGATATAATTTGTAACATATATGTTCATTTATTTAACGTGAAATAATTGAGTTATATTCTTTGTTGTAATGTGTGTTAGAAAGAAAACCAGAGTACAGGATGATCACTCTTTAAATATTTAATGTGAAATTATTTTTTTT
Source organism: Aplodontia rufa (assembly GCA_004027875.1). Lineage (NCBI taxonomy): Eukaryota > Metazoa > Chordata > Mammalia > Rodentia > Aplodontiidae > Aplodontia > Aplodontia rufa. The sequence continues at coordinate 41,133 of PVKS010006030.1, forward strand.
TTTTTGGAATCTTGAAGCTCTCTTTGATTTCTCCAATTAAAACCTAGCTATATTGTTTAAGTATAGAAATTAAAACAAAATCATACCTACAGACTTTAATGGTATAAATAGCAAATAAAGTTATCTTAGTTCAGGCTTCCACTAAAAAAGTCCATATATTGGGTGGATTGCTCTGGCCTATGGCTCAGAGTCTAGAGGCTAGAGGTTCAAACTGAAGGTGCCAATTGATTCAGTTCCTGATGGGAGGCCTCTTCCTGGTGTGCATGGCTTCCTTTATGCGATGTCCCCACACACTGTGGAGACAGCCCATTCTGAACGATCTTCCTCTTATAGACAGACAACTATTACATTATGGCATCCCCACTATGACCTTATTAAAAACTAATCACTTTCCAAAGACCCCATTTCCAGAAGTCATTACATTAAAGATCAGGACTTTCACATACAATTTTTGTAAAGACACAAATATTAAATCCACAAAAATATAAAGTGCTTTGTCCATTAATGTGAACCTGTGTAGAAATTAATTAATCCATGCTAAAACAAAGAACACGTTGATCTGGTAAATGATCTCTCTGACAAGAAGCTTTTGGAACCAAGCAAGTTATATTCACCAGATCTCTGGTGAAAAATGTCTTGAATAGCATGAGGAAATAGTTTTTGAATAATATGAGCAAAACAAAGAGATAGTGCAGAAAGTATTCTGAAATTAGAGTTGCAAATTTGGCGATACTATTTGAAATTGTATATACTAGTTAGAAAATAGAAATTATAACATAAGAGAATTTTACTGAATTGGAGCCATCTAGAACTATTGTACTGGACATGAGTAAAAAATGGCTGTCTTTCCAACTCCTGAGAACTTCTAATTTTATTGGAAATTTTAATCACTTGAGGATTTGAGAAGTCACTAATGTTAGGATTGGTTAGATTAGTTCAAAGCTTTGCCTGACTCCATAGTTAAACTAAATGCTTCTTATCCCTCAGGTTTAAAAGCTGTTGGTACTGGCTGGTTGTAATGGATGAAATGATGTGTTTCAAATAATTACACTGTCATGGACCACAGAATATTATTTTGAACAATGGTAAGAACTTGAGATGTTCATAAATGAGCTCCTTTAAGATGTAAACTGGCAATGTTATTACCTGGACACAGACTTCAGAGAATTTACTTTTCTGCAGATAACTGCTTCACTGTATGGATTCTATTTGGGCAAAACTGAATGGAGACTTTAATTTCAAACTATGCTTCATTAACTGGTTGTATACATTTTACACAAAATCTGAGTTGGTCATTGTCAGGTGTTGATGGACTTGGATTGAAATTTCAGAAGACTTTAAATAAATACTATGAAAAAATGCAAAATGCTTGATTTAACCAGATCTTCCCAAATTCTTTATGTTGGTAAAGTCAATATAGTTGAGGAAGAAAAGAAATGCAAATCTAATAATTCTCCAGGAATGTGACAGATAATGATATTCACACACCAAACTCAGAAGTAACTAACATGACCTGAGAGGTACAGATCTACCCATCAAGAATTTTGGAACTAAAATCCCATCAAAGAAATTCAGGTGGATAGAAATAAGCAAATTCTCCTATTGGTCTTGTAGAAATGATCAACCACAGATTATCCCTGTATTTGGGAATCCAGAGGTAGTGTGGTTTCAACTCGTTTCAGCAAGAACTAGCAGACTGGCCTGTGTTCCATTGTCCACTTAGTTATCTTCGCCCATGTTTTCTACAAAAATGGGCTGAATCCTGTGCATTCTTTGTAAGAAGTTGGAACTTTCAAGCTGCAACTTTGGAAAGAAGAAACTGTGATAGACAAAACCAAGTACAATCTGGCAGCAATTACTGAGAAATTAGGAACAGGATACACTCCCAGAATCAGAAGAGAAAATCATGGATTATAAAGAGTAGTCCTCAATTACTAACAATACAAGTAGAAAAAAAATTAAAAATCTTAAAACAATATGTCAGTGTTTTCCAAGTTATTTATCCCTCCTTTAATTTCTTCCCTGACATTTTCTCCTAATCCCCACCCTTTTGAAAAATGGGAATAATTATAAATATGACATCATAAAGAAGACAAGTCACAGGCCCTCTTAAGGAATGATAAAACTAATAATTTCATATCAAATAAGTAAATGAACACATAAAAATCTCCCAGATGAATCGAGTTTTGCTCAATAAGCAGAATGTATGGAGGCAATTCAATAAAACTAATTTTTTTTTATCATCCCTCTCAAAGTTCAGTTAGGGAGTGAAGCATTCAGTAATTTGGAAAGGTAAGTTTATTATAGAGAGTTATTAACTTAGCATGGTACTGGAATAATGCAGTGTTGGCTAGTTAAAGCAAAGGAGAAGAGTAAAAAATATAGGAATAGCAGATGTAAGGAGCAACCACTCACTCCAGGAATGAGACCGAACGCCCCAGCAGCAGTGCCATCCCCTCCCCAGTGCTTACAGGCTTTATTGGAGAAGATAGATCACTGCAAAGTGAAGTGGCTAAGGTGCCGTGTTGGAAAAATTCTGCCCTCTGAGATAACAGGGAGGCTACTGACAGATACCAAGCCTGTGAACTTCCTAGAAAGCAATCAGAGTGCTTTTGGAAACTGTGGGTAAGCATCACACCATCATTCTCACTAGAAGACAGAGGAACAGGAGCAGCAGTCTGATGACACAGAAGCCATCTCTGCCATACCTTAGGAGCCCAGTAAGACAGCATTCCAGGAAAAGAAAACTCTTCGTCTTTCAGCGCCTTCCTCTGACCAAACCTGACATTCTGCCTGGAGAAAAAGGAAAAAAGATTTCCAAAGCTGGATTCCATTGATGAAGAGTAGGACAAGAGCAGGATTACAGCCTAGCAGACGCTTGGCGCATCTCATCATCCAGTGTCCCTGAATCATAATTCCCAAGCTTTTTTTTTTTTTTTAATAAGGCTCAATTATTCTTTATCTTTGCTTCAGTCTTTCTGGCTTTTACAGCCAAGTTCTTCTGTTTAGTATGTGGTCCTAGAATTTTATGCAGTATAACAGCTTTTTGTACTTATATGTTGACCATGCCCAAAGTTTGGCTTTGCCAAAATTCTGGTTTCTGCATGGACTCTCTTTACTCTCTTAACACCTTTCAGATTCTTCCAAATGTGGAGAAATAATTTTTTCTTATTTTTTCAAAATAATATTTCTAAGAGAGAACATAACCACCTGAGAACTATTCTGAGTGTTAACAGAAACTTTCATAAATATTTCAATGGCTTATAAATTAACTTGTTTAAATTAGATGTGAAGGCCTGTGACCACCCATTTAGGTAACAAAGGAAAGCAGAAAGTACTGCACAGAAAAAGATGATGGAAGGACAGGGTATTGGGGGTACCTAATACGAAAACATGTATATTCCATGTATCTGTCAGAATTGAATAGGCCATGCCAGTGTGGAGTAAGGCTGATTTTAGAAACTGCACCCTTAGTAGCTAGAAGAATGCCTGACAGTGTTATGAAAAAAATATGCAAGTATGTGATTCATACATTAAGAAAATACAAACTTTAGAATATGCTGTGCTATTTCCAAAATACTTGAAAATTTCTTTTTTTAATGTGGAAATTTGAAATCTTAATATTGTGAGTTCGAAGGTATGTTTTTATATTGATTATGCTGTTTTCATTGCATGCTAAATCAAAAACTACCTGAGTCACAAGTATTGACTAACTAGGACATATATGTGATAAAAATCACTCAATTTGTGAAAAGCATTAAGAAAGATAAACATTTTGAGGGAAAGACAAGAATCCATTTTTAAAGGTATTAAAACTAAATGTTTTTAATAGCTGAAGAAAACATATGCAAAAAGAAACTCAAATGATCATCATCAAATAATAACATTTGCTTAAACATATAAATGCATGGAATCAAGGTAAAATATATTGAAATATTAAGAGAATAAGCAATTGAAAGTATTCTGTTCTATTTAGAAAAGTCCTGCTTACGCATAATCTAGGACAACCATAGATATGTAGCCTGGGAAGGGAGAGGGGAGAGGGAGGAATGATAGGGAGGGATTAGGGAGACGATCAACAACGTAGCATATTATTTACCCCCTGAGAAACCAAATAGAACTTCTGCAAACATTTACTTCTTGAAAATTTATAATATAATCATTTTTATCTCTTGTAGGGGCAAAATATAAAAGAATCAAGAGAATGGGGTGTGGGCAATAGGTAATTCTGGTTTAAGAACATACACATATCATATTGTTACTGTATATGCATTAATGATTGTACAATAATTCAACTCTTTAATAAAATTTTTTAATAAGTCCTGCCTATATATTTCTACTTCAATTAACATTTAGTGTTGGGGAAAGTTCAACCCATGGTGTATTTGACTCTGAGGTCAAATACTAAACAGAGGAAGCACTAGAAATGTTAAGCACCATAAATTGGCCCTGGGGAAGAAATTCATGGCTACCAATTGTATTTATGTCATCTGAAACATGTTGTGATGCATGATGCAATCCATATGTAGTCTCAAAAGCAGTGCAAACCTTTTAAAATCACAGCTTCTCCCTAACTCATAATCTACACTTTCACCTGTTCTATTTTTTTAAGGCTGAAAAACTACCTACACACCATAGTATATCATACATAGTATATTTTCTCTATGTTTGTTTTAAATAGAAGGAAGAGTCTGATTATTTTGAGAAAAGTTGGATTTTATTTTAAGGATCTAAGGGTAATTAAAACTAAACAAATTTTAAAAGCTAACAGTCTTACACAGTCTTATGCAATTTAAAATAAAATGATTTCTAAGAGAGATTTTGTGTATTTTTCCAAAAGAAAGGTGACCACATACTAGGTAATTGAAAGGCAATAAATACCTCCCACGAGCCACATATGTATATTCAACAATTGCAAAATGGTTAGTGCAGTCAGTGCTGGGAAAGCATGGCAGGACGTTACCTAGGAGAGAAGCTGTACATGTGCAAGCCATGCTTCCATGGTGACTGATTCACAAGTTACTGCAACATACCATTACCTTAGTCCCAGCTGGTTTATGAAGAGTAGTTGCTATCTTAAATTGCAGATGCTTTTTCATTTTTAACTTGATGGACTTTCTTTATCTCTTCGCTCCTTCCTGATGTTTTATATGTCATTGTGAACTAATTAAAATGCCCTCACCCATCTGTTGATAGACAGAGGTGATAACATACTAGTATTTAAATTCAGCACAATGATTTATTTGTCTTTTCAACAATTGTTTATTAAATGCCTTCTACATATTAGCTGCCATTACAAGTGGTGAAAATCATCACTGAATAAAAACAAAAATGCCTTCCATTGCTCTAATAAAAGGACACTTTGATGTAATGGGAGCTTCTCCTGAATACAGATTATTTCATAATCTGCTAAAAACATTTGTTTGAGTATCTATTAAAATTATAGGTATTCAGGGTTTTTTTTTTTACAATGTGGATTAATTGACAATGAAGATAAGACTTGTGCAGTGAGCTGAGTGATTTGCATTCCACTTTGGGTAACAACTGGGTACACATTGCCGTCTTCCCTTCTTACATGTGTACCTGTATGGTTTTCTCCAGTGAGATATTTGAAATGGTTCAACAAATTCTACAGAATGCAGGGCTGGAGCAGTAGCTTGGCAGTCAGAGTGCTTGTCTGGCATGCTCAAGGACCAGAGTTCAAAGCCTAGCACCACATGCACAAAGAGGTATTGGAGAAACAATGGCCAGATGAAAAAGTAAATTGATTCTCTTTCTCTCTCTCTTTTAAGAAAATATGCAGAATGCATTCATATAAGATTTTTATTTAAAAGCAAAGGACCTGTGCAAAGAGAGAAATGCCAATATGCATTGGGTTCAACAGGCATTCCCTAGCACACGGTCCCCATATGTCCAACCACACACATGGAATGTCCTTACCACATTCTGAACTACCACGATACATGCAAAGAATCTCTGTTTGGTACAGTCATCGATGACTGAAACTTTCAATAGGCAGCACTTACAAACTCTCTTCTTCATATATACAAGCCAGTTTCTTTAAACCAGTTAGGCTTCTTGTAAGCCATGAGTGTACAAACTAACCATGCGTTTATCAGGGAGGGGAGTCCTTCAGATGATATATAACATCACAAATCTCAGTGTCCTTAATTTAGCCAGGGAACATCTGGTATGCCCAAAGGTAAAGAAAGAGTCTGTCCATCCAGTTGTAAATCAGTCCCATTTCCACAGCACCAATCTGCCAAAAACGGAATCGTGTCCAAATCTGCCAGTTTATGGAATCTCTTTTACCTTCCAGTAGAAGGAATCAGAATATAGGTCCTAGATCTCAAATCCAGAATGGGTGAAAACTCTGTATGTAATTCTGAGTCACCACTTTACAGTTTTTCTACTGTGTCACCTTGAAAGGATCCTTGTAGATATTGATCTTCTCCATCAGGTTGCAAGAATTTGCCATGCTGGAAAAGCATAGCAGAGCCTCGCTGACAGTCAGGAAAGTCTTCACAGTTTATTTTGCCTCTGCTGGAATGACCTTGCCCAATAATCCTTAAGATGAGTCTTATTACTTCCTAAATATATTTACTCAAAAGTCACCTTCCAGTGGAGTTTGTTTTGGCTAATGTTTTTAAATTTTCAACTCCTTTCAGCCCAGTATTTTATATTCTCCATCTCTATCTTTTCATTGTGAGAACTTTTCAGTGCACAACTTATGTAACATTTTACTTAATTACTTTGTTCAGTGTCTAATTTAAGGCAAGCTCCAAGGGATTGAAAGGTTTTCTAATTTTTTAAAACTGTACAGCTGATGCCTAAACTGGTATCTGATGTACTATACTGTCGCTCCCCCCCTGGGTTCTGGAGCGGGGAGCAGTGGAACAGCCTCGGGGAACCTTAGCTGTTCCCAGGGGGGCCAGCAGGACACTGGGAACCGGGCGCAGGCAGGACAGGGCTGGGGACCGGGGAAGAGGAGTCGCTCCCCGCAGCGTTCCTGTGCGAGGAGTGTGCAGAACGACCTAGCGAGCCGTCCTCTGAGGGGCCGAGTTAGGACAGGGATGGGGTGAGGAGTCGCTCCCCGCTGCACTCCAGAGCGAGGAACGGGCAGAATGACCCAGCAAGCCTGAGCAATCCTCCGAGGGGCCAAGTTAGGACAGGGATGGGGAAAGGAGTCGCTCCCTGCTGCACTCCAGAGCGAGGAACGGGTAGAATGACCCAACGCTGGGCCGTCCTCCGAGGGGCTGAGTTAGGAAGGGTTGGGAAGCCAGGAACAAGGGGGCGAACGCCGCTGGCTGGAACACGGGACCTGCATCTTCTACCACTGCTGATCTGAGGTCTCTGCTGATCTCTCCGGTTCTATGCGTCTTCTCTGCTTTCTCCCTTCAGGACGCGGCTGCTTGCTTTCTTGCTCTTCTCTGGCTACTGCTTCTCCTTTGGCTGCTCCTTCTTTGGCTGCTTTTCCTTTGGCTACTTGCTTCTTTTGGCTGCTTCCCTTACCTGACTAGCTGCTACTCTATTTATCCATTACAACAGCCAATAGGGTACAATGCAAACACCTTTCCCCAATTGTAACAAATGAGTGGCCGAATAGCTTAGTCATGCGGTCAGGCAATTTGCTAATTACAAGCCAGCTGGACCCCTTAGAGTTGTTTACCACCAATTCTCTTACAAGCCAGCTGAACCTCATGTTCCCAACACTATACTATATGTGGTAAATTACATATACATATATATATATGTATATATAAATGTGTATATATATAATATCATATATAACATCACATATAATACATTTGTAGATAGATATGTTGAATTAAAAAACATTGAATGAATTAACTGAATATTGACCCAAGGTGTAATAAAATTTAAACCCTTGATCCTCCTTCATTTCAAATCTGAATGGAACTGATTTTCTTAAATGTAAATTTCTTTGAATCAGTCCCTGTCACCTATGTTTTGGTATAGTGACCTACACACATTCTACAATAGTTCTTTCCATGTACATTTTAAAAATATGTTTTCATGACAGGTTGCGTAGGTTAAAATTTTGAAGTCACTCTCAACTTCCTCATTTGTCTTATAATCCACATTGAATACATAACATAAGCTCTATCTGTTTTTACTTTTGTTTCCAACGGTCAATATCTATCAATAATTCGAGGTGATCTTTTTAAAATGTAAATCAGATCATTCCCTGAGAGCTCTCCAATAGCTCCACAGCTGGATTAGAGTTAAAATCCCTATTGCTGACTAGAAAATTTCTACCTAATCTGTTGTCTCACTTCCTGTCTGACCTGCTTTCCCAATTGACTCCAACATACTCCAATCATGTTGTCCTAACGTGGTAAATATGTGCCTCTGGGAGTTTTTTCAGTGACTTTCTTCCTGCTGAACTCTGTCCTGGGACATCCAGGAAGCTCACTTCCTTGCTATGGGCCAGTCCTTGCTCTCAGGTCACCTCTGCCTGCAGGCTTTCCCTGCCTGTCTTATTGAAAATTGTAGCTTGTCTCTCCCACTAAAGTGGTATTCCAGGCTTGCTTTTTCCCTTACTACTTTTTCTTTCTTTATCATCTCACTAAACTTAATCGTCATCTGATATCATCTAACCTATGCACTGTTATATCTATCTGTCCTTCCCCAGGAGAACATAAGCTTCAGGACAACAAGGATTCTTTACTTGACCTCCCACCTTCACACCATCACTTATCTATCCTCAAGTACCAGGACATGGCATTTGATGATATTCATTTCATAAATAAATGGATTTCCATGAATGACGAACTTGTCTTGAATTGCTTTATATGTATATGTGTATGTGTATATATATGTGAACTATATATGGTCAGTGGAGTGCTAACTTGTCTTTAATTTTGAAGGAAAGAGCAATTTTAGAAGAACCCATGATGAACCATTCATTCATTGTTTGGCAGGTACTTGAATATCATAAATATACCAGGCCTCAAGGTAGGTGGTGAAAGAAAGGTAAACTAGCAGTGCTTTTCTGCTTCCCTGGGGAAAGCAATTAGAGAGGCAATTACAACAAAGTATGATTGGGGCTGTGATGCAGTCACACTGTACTTTGAACTTTGTCTAAAGTGCTCACTTTGCTTTTTAGTTCTTAGCTGAGAATTAGGCACATAGAGCTTGGTCTTACTATTGCATCCTGAATTGTAAATACTAAAATATATACTCCAGTATAACTACAGAACATTGCATTATAAATACTAAATTATATACTCCAGTGTGACTTCATTAGTGATAATGGCAGCACATATACACACCCTCTACAAAGTACCATCATGCACCAAGAGCACACTGAGACCAGTTCCACAGTTATGTGCCTATACCTGTTCATCATCATACTTCATTGTGCATAAAACACATCATAAGATTTCCAGCTTTCAAGTTCCAAGGTTTATTTCACTAAAAAAGGATATTTTAAGGCTAAGTATATATTATTAATGAAGCATAACACTGTGATTCATATTTTTAAAAATATTTGAAAAGAGGTGCAGATTTCTTTTAAATGATTAGACCCACTTAGCTTTTCTTTGCCCAGGGGGTGCCCTTGCTCTGTGCTGATGCCACCGCCTGGGGCAGCAGGGTTGCACTCATTTCCTTTGTACCCAAATTGAAAGCTGACTGTGTCCTGGTGGAGAGTGCCTTACTGCTCATCAGGCATTATGTTATCTCGCCAAGAACCACAGGAGGGTTATCATGGTGATATTGCTGATTGCTTGGCTGCACTTAGCACTGATAAATATGCAGATGTGTGGAATATTAAATGACTTTATTAGCAATCAACATATTGTGCCGTTAGGCTCATCTGTCTATTCCAAAAATTTAGCACAAATTAATCTAATATTTTTGAAACCCTCTCTTTTTCTTTTACATATGTTTCCCAGTTAAGTGAAAGGTGACTGATGTTAAATGAAGTCTTCAAAGCACAATGTCCTTACTGCTGTTCTCTCTGAATAAATGAATATAAGCGGAAGCGGTTTCATAAGCTGAATAGACAAAGTTTGGAGCAAGTAGAAATTTTTCAGTTCAAAAAAACTGATAACTTAGCCCACGTAAAAACATAACATGCTCAAAATGAAGTCCTTATCCAATCATAAATGAAAATGAAAAGGTAAGAATCACTTCCTAATTAGAAATTTAGGTTAAATATATACATATATGTACCAATATGTAAATATATACATATTTTATACACATATATATGTGTATATATGTATATATATATTTATTAAGATGGTCCTGGCATTGATATTTTTATTCACATTTATATATTCTGATTTATTACATTTTTATTTGATTTCAGAGGAGTAAATGTCTTCAAAGTAAAAGAGTGGACTTTTGTCATTTTACTGTCAATAGCTATGGTAACACAAAATCTAACACATATAAGTGAAATTCATCTAGCTGCATTTCAAAGAATCCAGTGCTATTGAATATCTACAAGAAGCCATAAAAGTTGTGAACAGAAAATGGGAAGTGAACACAAATCTCAGAAGACCCAAATTTAGATTCAACTAGTAATTGAATTTAAATTGTGGAGCACTAGACACTTAATTTTATATATCAATCTATTGAACATTTACTTTTGATCAACAGATCAATATACACTTGTCCCTCAATATCCTATGCTCATGTCCCTTCATTGAGATGGCCCTGTATTTGCACATAAACTTGTGCATCCTCCTGTATATGTCAAATCACCTCTAGGCTCCCAATTATGTCTAACTAAAGAAAATGCTATATGAATTGTTATACTATATTTTTTAGGGAACAATGGCAAGAAAAGTGCTTCTATGAGTTTAGTTCAATTTAAAAAAAAAAAATGTTTTTGGTCTCTGGCTGATTGAACATGGATGAGGAGCACATGGATCCAGAGGGCTGTGTATTGATGCTCAGAAATATGCTTCTGTGTGAGTTCTATTGCCCATCTCCTAGGGCATCTACACCCATGATGATGTGCTAAATATTTTCACCTTCACAATTATTCATTTTTAAGAGCTTAAAATCAATTTCCCACTACAAACCACAGTCTCTTATTTTTTTCACTTTTTTCCATGTGCTGTCTCTACTCTTACCTTCTATCCCTTGAGAATTTGAGTCCTTAGTTCTCTTTTTGTGCTAATACCAAACTCCATTTCTATTTTGGCCTTTCTTTCAAATTCATCTCCAGAGTGAATCATTTATCAACCCAGATATCCGCTTATGCCTTCTGATTCAATCTTCTTTCCATTCTCCATTTTAACTACTTCAAACTTTCTCCACTGTCTTCACAATCTCATCCCTTCCACCAACTCCTTTCTTAGAAATTGAAATCATCTTTTATTTGGCAGGGAATGCTGAAGTTATCTGATAGGTGCACACTTCATCTATTATACCCAGAAAAGAAATTTATTCCATTCACACCAACACTCTCTTTCCACCATTAGAGGAGAACCGCTGTTGTTTCAAGGACTCAATCTGTCACCTATGTTTGTGTTCGCATCCTTCTCCAAATCCTCTGGGCTCTCGGTGACTTGTTATATCTCTCCTGTATTTTTATCACATTTAGTACATGCTTCCTGCAGTTCAACATGGTCCTTAAAATTAATATTTCTTGAACAGTCACACCTTAGCATATGCTCCTTCCCCTTCTTAAAAGAAAACTGAGTTATTTTCTCATAAAAAATAAAACTTAAGAGTATACATGTTTACTAAATAGTTGCTTGAAATATAATTATCAAGAGATGGGTGAAAGCATATTCTCTGTTTTCAAAGCATTTCTGCAGATGAGACATACTAAACATTACTAATTAATGGAAAGTATAAGAAAACATGGATTATAGTGCTAAATTTGTGATTAAAATATATGAATATAATTATAGAACTATTGATAAAAACAGTAGTAGTCATGAAAACTATATATAATCAGGAAAACATTAATTTTTTACACTGAATTTATACAAGTCTGATTTTCTACTTAAATGTAGAGAAGAAACACACAAGTGTAATAACAGTAAAATAAGAAATAAATGGGAAATTCAGTTTAAAGAAGTATAGAAGCACCAAATATGCTAACACTCACTTTCTCTACATTTCCAATTCTAATAATTTTAGAGACTTACAACCTTTGACCTTGTTAATTTTCTGGCTAATTTTTATTCCCATTCATTTTATTTCTTTGTTTTCTTCTTACTACCTTAAAATTCCATTGTCAATCATTATATTCATTACCTTCCATAAATCTTTAATTCTTCTGACATCTTGCATGACAGAACTCCCTTGGATGAAGTACATTGATTAAATCTTCATGCATTGATTCTGGCTTGATTCGTGTTCAGCCTCTTCTGTCTTCAGCTGCTTAGCTGAGCATGGCTGGAGAAAAAAAAAAAAAACACACCACCATGACAGTTGCCCTAATTTTAAATCAGTGACCAGTAAATCTGAAGTTTATTTAGAAGGCTGTTAAGCAGCTATAATATCTTTCCAAATCTACTGACAGTATCATTTTCCTACTGAATTATCAAATTATCACATTTTTATTCCCCATTTAAACTTGTAAAACATTCTTTCTTTTTCTAGATCTCTACTGATAATCTTTCTTTTGTTTTCAATTAAATAATGGGAGAAATTAAAAGAAAATATTTTTCCCTCCCGCCACTGAAGCTCCTGTTTTGCACATGTCTGTCTCCTTGTGTTTGGTGTAAATTAGCTCTTATCGCTACTTCTTGCCAAGCTTCTGTATATTTCATCCCTTTTCATTCATTCAGGAATATAGCTCTGTAGCCACTCCTCTCCCATGAGTAGCATCAGTTTTTCATGACTTACCAAATCTTTCCCATAAATGTAAAAAATGAGATATTATTTCTTTCTTTAAAAAATCCTTTTTAAATGATTCTAATTTTGGTCTTTATTTTAGCACAAATCCTCAAAGGAAATCCTCACATTTTGATTTCTTTTCTCACTGCCTATTTCCCTCTGACCTTACACAGTCAGAAAATCTGAAGCCCCATGAGTTTACTTACCAATGTCAGGATTGGGCACAACAGTGCTAAATTCAACACATTTAATCTTTATACCTGTCCAACTATCACACAATTTGACCAATTCAATAATCTCTCCTTTAAATGTTGTCTCCAATCAGCCTTATAAATTAGCAGAGCCATCTGTTTTTTCCCACAGTCTTCCTACTTTATTTATATTTTCTTTGCTATTTCCTCTTTTTCCTATGTATATTCTAAATACTAGCATGCTTTCTTATTCCTTAGACTTTTTGCATTGTTTTGTGTATACAACTTTCCTTGGTAAACTTGCCCATTTCATGGACTAGGTATCACAAATGTGATAATTCACAATTATTTATTTCAAGTCTTTACCTCTGTCTTGACCTCTGACTTACTCATACAAGATGCTTACTCTGTCGTTACAGTTGTATAATTAGTAAGCAGCATAAAATTAATGAAACTGGCTTGTGATATTGAAATCCATAAGAATTTTTTCAATGAAATAGGAATACTATCAATTCCGCTCATGTTCTACCAATGAAAAGACAAGAAGACACATAATCTACAAATTCATGCTTTTGAGTCAAGAAAATAGCTGAGGTCACATCTTAAGTAAGTAACTGATTTCTAAAAGGTAACAAAGCTCCCTCAAGAAATAAGACAATTGACAGAGAATGAAGGGAAGAGCCGGTCACAGCACAGGCATGTAAGAAAAAAAAATAAAATTATAATAAAGGGGTGGACTGCCATGGCAGTGTTGTAGGTATCAATGAGGTCTGGGAACACTCACAGGATTCTCACTATTATCTTCCACCTTATGAGGAATATTGATGACAGGACAGGAGACAGGAGGGTATCATAGGTGTTTAAGACTTGCCTGAGCTTGAATATAGAGCATCTTCTAGACCCTTCCTGAGTAGAACGTAGGAGGACAAGCAGGAACTCAGGCCCTATTCTGATTGGAGGCAGAAACCATCTACCCTTAGAAGAGGGAAAGAAGCCCACCAGTGATAAAGAAATGACTGTGTCCTCACAAGGTAAATACCTCTTCGTATACAGAATAGAGCAGAAAGCTACTTGCTCACTCTTTTTCACTGGGAAGATTGTCACTGGTGGAATCTACTTCCAACCCTGCTATGATATGGAGCAAGAACCTGAAATATGAAAAATATATATAAGTGTTCATGCTTAGAATCTTGCAAATTAGAGAACTGTTGATAGCCAGTGAATGTGGGGAACCTGGTTTGAACAAGTGATCACAATTCACAGCAGAGTTTAGCTTTCTGGGGAAGGGTGATGAAAAAAATATGAGAAAGAGCCTCAATCCAGTAGTGATTGAAGGGCAAAGTGAGTCTGCCACTGGAGCAGCGATAGAAATACTCAGAACTTATCACTATCAGGGATAGTCTTGTCAATAAGATCTGACTCAGATGAGGATGAATTAAACTAAATGTAGAGGTGACTCTGCCACCATAAGCTTTCCTCCTATGTGATGGCTCAAAAGTACACAGAGAAAAACTCCCTTTGCAAATCATTGAGGATGGTGTATGAACTCAGACACAGGTGCTAGCGCCCTGGGGTTTACACTAGGCAAGGTGGTAGCAGACCATCACTGCAGGTGTGTGTAGACCACAATGTCCTGGAGGGAAACTCTCAACAGCAATGACAACACCCTGGGCTGTTCCTCCAGGTTGACAGAAAAGAGGTATGGGAAATAGCATGTAAATACTATTTACTGAAGATTCTGATGCTCTTTCCCACTGCGTTTGGAATCCCATCAAGAGTGGCAAGACACACATAATAAAGCATGAAGTTATTACTCGCTGCAAAGGAATGAATCAGTCACATGAGTCAGACTCGGATCTGATGCTGAAACTCTTGGCAGGAGCTTTAAAATAATTTTTCCCTGATATGTTAAATGATCTACTGAAAATTTCAGATGATGTCTTCAGAAAATTTCAGTTAAACGAAGGAAAGAAACCAAGAAAATGCCAAACGGAATGGGATGAAAAATAAGACATTAAACATGAAGAATTTGCTAAATGGTCTTAAATACCTGGATATGATAGAAGAACTAAATCTAAAATTTAGAAACACATCTGAGAAGTCACAATTTAAAAAAAATTAAATGATACATTTTTAGGTAAAATTAAATGAAGAAAAGGGTAAGGCTTTTTTTTTTTAACTGAATGGAGAGATTTTTAAAAATCTAAAATGAAAATACACCTAAAGTAGTATGTGAAATAAAATTTATACTTCCAAACTCATGTTTTAGGAAAGCTTACAAATCACAATTACAAATTAGAATTCTCAGTTTCCACCTTAATATAGAAAATGAAAAGATCGGTCCAAAATAAGCAGACTTATCAAATAGGAACAAAAAAGCAATGGACTAGTAATTTTAAAATATGGGTAGAATTAATGACAAGATATTGCGGTTTTGTTTATTTTAGAAAGATGAATGAAATTAAAAATGGCTCATGAGACAAACCAGCATTAAAATCAAATCAATAATTTTAAGAATCAATGTGAAGCAGTACTGGAGGTCTTACAGATTTTTAAATGATAATAAGCAACTGATATGAACATCTTAATAATAGTACACTTAAAATGTATATGCAGGGGCTGCAGCAGTGACTCGGAGGTTACGGCGCTTGCTGGGCATGCTCGAGTAAAGGAGTTCAAACCCCAGCACTGCAAACACAATGAAGTCTCACAGCAACAAAACCTACATGAAAAACTAAATAAAACTTGTTTCTTTCTCTCTCACTGTTTCTCTCTCTCTCTCTAAAAAGAAACAAAGAAAGAAAAAAGGAAAGAAAGAATATGCAAGGGACAAATTCCTTTAAAAACATGACTAAATTCTCTCTCTTAAGACAACATAGAGAACATGATTAGCTCCGTTGCAAACACTGAATTTGTACTTTCAAAATTTCCCCTTAAAAATAATACTTTTAGCTCAGAGAGCTGCATTTGTAAATTCTAGCAGTTAAAGAAGTAATAATGCAAATTTTACAAAAATTTGAAAATTTTAGAAATATAGACTCCTTCCATTCAATTATATTAAGCTAGAAGTTTTTTG
>PVKS010006030.1:57330-81142 GCA_004027875.1 Aplodontia rufa
CACTGAATTTGTACTTTCAAAATTTCCCCTTAAAAATAATACTTTTAGCTCAGAGAGCTGCATTTGTAAATTCTAGCAGTTAAAGAAGTAATAATGCAAATTTTACAAAAATTTGAAAATTTTAGAAATATAGACTCCTTCCATTCAATTATATTAAGCTAGAAGTTTTTTTTTTTTTTTTTTTTCAAGAGAGAGGGACTGTGAGAGAGACAGAGAAAGAGAAAAACAACCTTATTGAGTTTTTCACATGGCCTTCGTTGCTCCAACACTTAGTTGTGTATGTGGTGCTGGGGTTTGAACCAGGGTCCTCGTGCTTGCCAGGCAAGCACCGAAACCACTGAGCCACTGCTCGAACCCCAAGCTAGAAGTATTTTGATATTAAAACATTATTAGATGATAATTATAAACAAATGAACCCACATACTCATATCCATCATGATTAATAAATATTAAAATCTTTAAAAATTCATTTGTATGTCAATTCCATTGCATATAAAGATCAAATGGGATTTACACGGGTATAAAGATTTATTTAATAATGTTAGATAAAGGGGTTTACCATGTCATGCTACCATACTATTAAAAAAACTATGAAAAAAACATTAAGCATTTTCAAAATTTAACATTCATTCATGCAATCAAAAGGGGGAAAAGAAATATATAGAGACAAATTGAAATAAAGAAGCAAAATTTTTGGAGATTCAATTTTTTTAAAGAGAGAGGGACAGTGAGAAAGAAAGAGAGAATCAATTTTATTTAGTTTTTCATGTGGTTTTTGTTGCTTCAACACTTAATTGTGTACATACTGCTGGGGTTCGAACCTGTGTCCTTGTGCATGCCAGGCAAGCACCATAGCTGCTGACCCACGACTCCAGCCCTGGATACTTAAATATTAATTGCAATAAATCATATTGATAAAATTCTCAGTGATAAATGTAACAAAATACGTATAATCAAACAACAAAGAAGGATATGATAGAAAATGTAAATAAATGGAAAGGTAGTCCATGTCCATGAACTGGAACACTTAATAAAATAGAGAGTTTAATTCTCCCAAAAGCATGTTAGATTTTATGCAAACTAATTAAAAATTTCAAGCGTATTTTGGTAGAATTTGTCTTAATAAAATATCGAGATAAAAATGAACTTAGAATAGATAGTTTTTTTTTTTTTTTTTTTAGAAAGGGACACATTTAGTGGGATTATTCTACCTGGTTTTAAAATTTATCATAAAACTACAGTAAATAAAACTGTCCTGTTCCTGTGTTATGGGTTGACTTTGTCCCTCCTAACCTTAAAAAGATATGATTGTACCTTAAACCCTGGTACTTCAGAACAAGGTCTTCTGTGGAGTTGGTGTGCTTGCCAGAGTGATCCAGTTAAAATGTAGTCATTATGCTGAACACTAAACCCATTCAGCTGAAGTCCCCTAGAAAGGAAAAAATATGTGATAGAGACCCACACAGTAGAGGGTCATTTGAAGTTTAGAGTTACCCTTCCCCAAGGTCAGGAACTATAGAACCTGAGAGAGTCCTGGGAAAGATTTTTTTACCTAACTCCAAGGCCCTTTGACCCTGCAGTCTGCGCCTTCTACTCTCTATTATTGTGAGACAATAATTTTTCTGCTATTTACACCCATCAATTTGTAGTGCTTATTATAGTAATCCTAATAAACTAGTGATGGATTATGAATAGACATATACATCAGCTGAAGGGAAAGAAAGGCTAGACCTATATATACTCGTGAGTTGATTTTTCTTTCTTTTTTTTTTTAACTGGGAATTAAACCCAGGGGCATTTATCCCCTAACCCACACACCCAACCATTTTTATTTTTTATTTTGAAACAGAGTATCACTAAGTTGCTGAGACTGGCCTTGAACTTGCATTCTTCCTGCCTTACCCTTCCAAGTTGCTGGGATTACAAGCACGTACCACCATGCCCAACAAGAGTTGACCATTTGACAAACGTAGAAAGAGTATTCAATAGAAATAGGTAATAAATTCATTAAGAATATTGTAACACTTGATATTCCTATGGAAAGAATTTATCCTCAGCACATACATTACCCATATAAAAGTTGTCTCAAAATATATCATATAACAAGATTTAGCTTAACCTATAAAATTTCTGGAAAAAAATAAGAAACAAATGAAAAAAGCTTTTTAACCTTGGGTTTAGCAAGCATTTCTTGTATAAGACCTTAAAGGTATGAAATATAAAATGTATACAAAATTCACTTCATCAAAAATAAGGATATTCAGAAGTAGAAAATATGATTTTATTTCTGTTAGAAAAATGGAAAACAAGCAGCTTGGCAGAAATATATATTTTTTTTTTTTTAGAAAGAGGGGACAGTGAGAGAGAGAGAGAAAGAGAGAAGTAATTTTTATTTAGTTTTGCGTGTGACCTTCATTCCTTGGACATTTCGTTGTGTATGTGATGCTGGGGTTTGAACTCTCGTACTCGCACATGCCAGGCAAGCGCCGTAACCGCTGAGCCACTGCTCCAGCCCTGGCAGAAATATTTTAAAAACACATACACAATGAATGACTTGTACCCAGAATAAATTAAACAAGTCAAAAATAAATACGCAAAAACATTTGATAAATGGGCGATTTATGAACAGACTGTACAAAAAATTATAAAAATGGTTATCATATATGAAACAAACTACAAACGTGAGAAAACTGTGAATTACAGTCAGAATTAGATACCACTACATATCCTCAAAATTTCAAATTCTATTGGAACGTTTGTTGGCAAAAACAGTTCTTTGATCAGATATGTGATGTGGTCTCAAGACTTTCAAGGTAGCACAGTTGAAGAAAATAGAGATTCATTCTCAGGTAAGAAAAGAGCAATACTACTGGAGGGGTCCTGAGCACAAGTTCTAGGTCTTGGATAAGTGTCCCCAAAGGCCCATGTGTGTGGAAGGCTTTGGTCCAGCCTCTACTATTGAGATGGTGGAATTTTAAGATGTGGGTCCCATTGGGAGGAAGTTAGGTTTTGGGGCCTATGCTCCTGATGCAGATACAAGTGAACGCCACATTTCCCTCTTTTTCTTACCCAAGGGCCTCTCGGTGAGAAGCTTTGCTCCAGCTTACACTTCCAGCCAATTATGTATGATATCATGATAGGCACAAAAGCAATAGGGCCACTTGATCATGGACTGAAACCACCAAAATTGTGAGCCACAATAAACCTTTTCTCTTTTTAAGTATGTTTATCTCAGATATTTGTTATAGTGTCAGAAAAACTAACACACACAATAGGTCAGTGAGGTGAAGGTTCAAGACACTAATTCAAGAGAGTATGCTGGAGAGAGAATCAGACATCAGACCAGAAATGATACCAAGTGATTAGACTAACCATGACAGTCACAGGTGACATAGGAATCCCTAAAGAAAATCATGTACTCAGAGTTTCTAGGTAAATTTTTCTAGATTATATTCATGACTGGGAAAAGTTATTCTAATATATTTGTTCATTGTATGAATCCATCTAAGCCATCAAGAGATAGGTTAGAATAATATGCAGTTGTGAAGGACAAGGAAACACAAGGGAGAACTGATATAGAGAAGTGGGTGAGACTCCAATGAAAGTAGGTATTTGACATATTTCTCCAAACAGTGAATACATAACAGTAGTAGCTAAGACTTCTTTGCTTTTCATGTAAATGTTGCACTGTAAAACTAACATAGAGACCTAGCTTGAACTGGATTGTAAAGAACAAATGGAAGTGAGATAGTTAAATATAGTTAAGATAGAACAATATGGAACATCATTTTTCAACTTTTTCACAGGGGGGGAATTTAAAAAAAGACCGGAAAACAGCATTATATCTCTCTCTATCTTTCACCAGAACTATTTGTTTTTATATATCATATAATGGCTCACATTTTAGGTAAGATTATATTCTCACTGAGAGAGTGATTCTCTCATTATTTTAACAATAATTATATTCTTGATTATAAGTACAGATTCAAAATTTGCCCAAATTCATCCTGTGTGACTACTTTTAAGATTACCCTAAAAAACACATTTTAAATTAGTTCACAGTATGTTCATGTTATCAATAGACAGCAAACATCAAGATCATGTGAAATTTCTTTCCAGGGTGATGAATTATTTTCCACACTGTGCTCACAAAGATGAATATGAAATGCAGGGTCTGGCCGGGAGATCTTTCATCACCGAGCATCATAATTCCTGACTAACAATACATTAAATAACAGGAAATCGTTGCTCACTTAGCAGTCTGAAGGCAGTTGGCACTTGGGAACTCTCTGCAGCTTCACCATCAAAGACGCAAATTTTTTGGTACATCTCTGCCCTACTGTCCTGTTCTGGCTAGACTTTTTTTCCTTCCCCTAATACCTGCTATGTCATGATCAATTTGCTTGAAGACCTGGGCATTCATTGCCACCTATACCTTTTTTCCTGCTGTTCTCTTTGTGTATTCTTCACTGAACATGCTGCTCCCAATGCCCACCCCCCAGAAGAAAATGTGGTTCAAGAAAAAAATATCTAAGGAGGAGGAGGCAACCTGAATCACCTCTCACAAGGCGCATTTCACATACGATTTCTGTCTTTCTTTCTATTTTTTTTAAGAGAGAAGGACAGTGAGAGAGACAGACAGACAGAAAAAAATAAATTTTTATTTAGTTTTTCACGTGGCTTTCATTGCTCTGACACTTAGTTGTGTATGTGGGTGCTGGGCTTGTGCTGGGGTTTGAACCCGTGTATTTGCGCATGTTGGGCAAGCGCCGTAACATCCGAGCCACTGCTCCAGGCCTCTGTCTTTATTTTTAACCAGACCGTAAGCATTCACCATAGGAGATATTGATGGGCATCCATCTAGGCTAGCAACCATAGAATCATAGACTTAGGAGATAATTCCAGAGTTACTCTCCAGAAACCCAGAATTTACAGGTATGGTTGCAATGAGACTATAGTAAAAATGAATTTCATAATTATAAAGTGCACTTGATTGCTTCAAACCAGAAATCATTTATTTCCTTTGAATCAAATTTATACTTTTTTGGTCGAATTAAACTTCTACTTTTCTAATGATAGCCATAAAAGATTCTCTACTTTAACCCTGTAAGACGAGAATTAATTTTTAATAAGATGGAAAGGCCCATAAACATATGAGAAAATGCTCTACATCACTAGCAATAAGAGAAATGCAAATCAAAACTTTACTGAGATTCCACCTCACTCACACAAATTTTGCGAAAACTTGGCATTCCATGCATATGGAGACACATGTTCTAACAAAAAATGTTCCTCCAATATAAAATTAAAATATTCTATCAAACTACTAAACTTTAACAAAAAAATAAAATCCTATAGTGCTTTCTTAAATCAATTGTGGTTGTCTCTTTATACTTAAACACATTAATGAATAGTTTGATACATTCTGATATATATCTCTACACAGAGATTTTAAAAATAGAATTGAAGTATACTTTTATGTTAGTCACAAGTCAATATAAATAGTAAAAAAATGTGTTTATTTTATCAGAGCTTTCAATATGCTGCTGTATTAGGTACATAAAATATTGAATTAAATTATGAGCAAGTATTGTATGTATGCATTATATATCAGACAGCCGTACCAGGATTCTCAGTGCCTGATATGTTAATAAACAAATTTATTTTAACAAATAAATTTGTTAAAATTTTTCAAAATGGAGACTGGAGCGGTGGCTTCTCAGTTACAGTGCTTGCCTGGCATGCGCAAGGACCCAGATTCAAACTCCAGCACCACATACACAACAGTCTCAGAGCAATGAAAGCCATGTGAAAAACTAAATTAAAAAAAAAAAAGATTCTCTCTTCTCTCTTTCTCTCTCTCACTGTCCCTCTCTCTCTTTAAAAAAATAATTCAAAATGTTCAAATGCTCATCAGGGTGCACCTTATGAATATATTTTCTTACCGAGTTACACAGTGACACTTTGGACCGGGTCACGACATCCTGCTACTATGAAGGCTTCCAGCTGCTTTGGCACTGGCTTCTAAAGATGCAAGAGAGTTGGGAGGAGCACCTTTGGCCCTGTCCTAGTGATCCTGGAGTCCCTGGACTCTGTATGTCTTGACATTTCTTTTGGAGGCTGAGCTGTGTAGCTCTTCCTATTTACTTGCTAATTCTTCTGCTCCTGACTGGAAGAAGTGGCTTTCACTTTTGCTTTCAGAGTCTAACGGCAGGGCCATATGCTTGCTTTGGGCCTGTGTCAGGTTGCCATCCTTCTTCGTCTTTTCTAAGTAAAAGGTGCATGCAGAGCTTCTGATCAGAGATCCAGAAATTCCCCAGGAGCAGGACCTGCAGATGGAGAATAGGGTGTGCGGAGCAAGTGTGCAGTGATCAGGTAGAAATCCTTGAGGGACCCGAAGGAAGCTTCCTGGAATTTAGGCCACTGAGAGCACAAGCCAGCTCAGCAAACACTTCTCTGGGAGAAATTAAGAGCTTTACACTTCCCGAGCCTTTCTACCTTCCCCAGTTTAACAGGGATTCAGAGATTTGCCTCTCACCTATCTGACCCACAACATCTGCCTCATGTCACCTCCCTGCTGGGATGTGCATGTGTGTGAGAATGTGTGTGCGATGACCTGGGTTTGGATGTCGTTCACAGATGATGTGTACTTTTTGAACCTTGTTCAAAAACTTTCGCTGGACAAGAGATAAGACTCATGAATCCCAACTCTTACTATTCTACCCTTTTCCCAGTAACAAGTGTATTAGTGGGCCTTTTCTTGATTTTTTAATAGATGCAATCATACAGTTTGTGGTCTTTTGTGACTAATAATTCAAAGTTCATCAATGTTGGAGTTTGCACAAGTACTCGATTTATTTTTATGACTAAACAATACTTTATTGGATAAACTTAGCACATTTTTTTTTATTTTTAGTTTTTTGATGCTGGGGATTTAAACTAAGGGCACTTTACCACTGAGCTACATTCCCAGTCCTTTCAATTTTTTTTTTTAAGTTTGAAATAGGATATTTCTAAGTTGGTTTAGGATCTCACTAAATTGCTGAGATGGCCTCACATTTATAATCCTCCTGCCTTAGCCTCTGAAGACTCTGGGATTATGGGCATGTGCTATCACACTTGGCTAAAGTTTATTTAATCATGCATCATGTTAATTCAATCACATTAGCATTTGGCTTGTTTCTACTTTTTGACTACTTTATAAGTTGTCACTGATAATTGTGCAAATTTTTATATGAATTTTTTTCATTTTTTTCATGGGTATATACTTAATAGTAAATTTTCTGGGCAGGGTAATTATACTTAATCTCTTGATTTAGCTAGAGTACTTTCCAAAGAGGCGGAAACATTTTACATTTCCAGCAGGGAGGTACCAGCTGTAGTTTACCCATATCCTTACACATACTATCTTTTAGCTTGTAGACACCCTGGTAGATGTGAAATGGTAGCATAAGGTGAGTTCAATTTCTGTTTCCCTGATGGGTGGTGATGTTAAGTATGTTTTCAAGTGCTTATTGGCCACATGTATATTAACCTTGGAGAAATGACTGTTTCAATCTTTTGCCCATTTTAATCAGGTTAAGTAACCTTTATACTTGAATTATAAGAATTCTTACTGAATTTTATTATATATGCAAGTATCTTGTTAGATAACATGATTTATAATAATTTTCTCATATTTTGTCAGATGTATTTCATTTTACTTATGGTATTGCTTGAAATACGAAATTTTTAATTTTTGATGAAATACAATTTACCTATTTTTATTTTTCATTTGCACTTTTGGTATTATATCTAATCAAACAGCCTAATCAAAGATCACAAAATTTATTTCTGCATTTTCTTATAAGAATTTTATAAATTTTGCATGTGGTATATTGGAATATCTGAATTTCTAGATATTCTTATAAAAAATAATTGGCCATAATTGTATCAGTTCATTTCTGAACTCCTAATTAGCCTACATGTTTATGGTGATGCCAGCATCACTCTCGTGATTATTGTATCTTTATAATAAATTTTGATATCAAGAAGTGTGAGTCCTCCAAATTTGTTCTTCTATAATATTATTTTGGTTGCTATGAATTCAATGGATTTCCCTATAAATATAGAAATAGCTTGTTAATTTCTGAAATAATAAAAAATATAATCTAATACTGTGGTAATTATCACACTGGTTCTGTAGGTCAATTTGCACAATGCTATTTCAATAATGTCTCCTGATTCATGAACATTGTATACCTTTCATTTATTTAAATCTTTAAATTCTTTCAATGATGTTTTGTTGCTTTTTGAGTGTTTTACACTTTTTTATTAAATTTATTCCTGTTTTACTTTTTGCACAATTGCAAATGAAGTTGCTTTCTCAATTCTCACTTTCAGGTTTCATTACTACATAGAAGTAACATTGAGGTTATATATTTGTCATATACTAAATAGCATTTCCAATTCATTCTTTCTAATAGTGTTTGGTGTGATCCTTGGAATTTTCTGCAAAGCAGATTATATTGTGTGCAAATAGAGAATTTTTTTTCCATTTTCTTCTCTAATTACCTTAGTTAGAACAATGTTGGATATAAGGGGTATGATGTTCAACAGAAGTAGTCAGACCAGACTTTTCCTTTTGTTTGTTTCTGATTTTAGGAGTCAAAGACATGCGTTATGATTAAAACAAAACAAAACAAAAGGAAATACAACAACATCAACAAAACAGTATTTACCTGTGGGTTTCTATGCACTCTGTATAATTGGGTGAGTGGCAGTAATTTGCTCCTCTCTTCTGTTCCAAGGGTCAAAGAAGTTGAAAGGATGCCGCTTGTTTTTAGTGTCCGTGCAGTCCAGCTAACATGAGATCAGTCAGAAATCAAAAGTCATTAAGAAGGGGTTGGACCAGTAGCTCAGTGGTTATGGCGCTTGCATGTCATGGGCAAACATGCAGATTCGAACCCTAGCACCATTTACACAATGAAATCTTGGAGCTTCAAAAGCCACATGAAAAACTAAATAAAATTGATTCTCTCTCTCTCTCTCTC
This sequence comes from Aplodontia rufa, assembly GCA_004027875.1. Classification (NCBI taxonomy): domain Eukaryota; kingdom Metazoa; phylum Chordata; class Mammalia; order Rodentia; family Aplodontiidae; genus Aplodontia; species Aplodontia rufa. The sequence goes on from PVKS010006030.1 coordinate 66,363, forward strand.
TCTCTCTCACTATTCCTCTCTCTCTTTAAAAAAAAAGTCATAGGGCAAAATGAAATGATGCACAATGAAAAAGAAGCAGATGCTGGTTCAGCCTTCCATTAAAATGAAGCACTGTCATAGTAAATAAGAACTTGGTCCTCTTTATTATGACTTCTGCTGAAGGAGCACATGTGAGCAAATGCAATGGAATATTATCTCCTCCATGAAAAATGCATTCATGTGCATGTGTGTGTATAATTTTGCTCTACATAAAAATTTGACAAATATCTGACAGGAAAGAGCAGAGAGAATATAGCTTTTGCAATCAACTCTCACTGCATTGCAACCTTCAGTTACTCATTTTGCGATTATTTTTTTGAAAATTACCAGCTGATCTCACCTCTGAAGTGTGAACTGTTACTCCCAGAGTATAAATGTATTATGTGAATTGAAGTTAGCATAAGTAAAATCTCTACTAGAATAATCAACAATAGTAATGAATGTAAAGACATAAACCAAAGCAAGCGTACAACCACAAAAAAAATTACGAAATTTGTATGTGACTATTTTGTAATAACAGTTTTCAAATATCTTTAAATGATTATGAAATCAAGATGATTTAAAAAACTGAATCTTTTTGGATTCTTAGATGTTGATTGACTTCATCAATCAACAATACTAGAATGTCCTACCTTGGAAGTCTGCACAGTGATTTTCTCTAACTAGTATTTCAAAAGTCTTAGTAACTTTTATCATTCTTAGGAATGATTTTGTTTTTCTGTGGCATGCCTTCTCTAAATCCTCTTGGATACTGGTCTATGTAAGAAAAAGAAATTAGCAGACAAAGAAATAAAATTTGTTCTCCCTGTTGAAAATAAAGGATGAGTTGATACCTACCCACTTTATTTTCTTAAAGTGTTTACTTTAGAAAACTTGTAATGGAAAGTTCTTTCCTGTCTTTACTATATGGATGCAAATCTTTTTTTAAAAATTAAGTGAGCTTATTACCAGCTTTAAAAACCAGGAATGTCTATCTCAAATGCCAGGACCCATTTCTCTGAAATGCCCACCTCTAGAAAGATAATGATCCTATCAGCCTTTTCTATGGGAGTAAGGTAGGGGCTTCACTTTCAAGGGTATTTAGCTTCAAGCTGCAAAGTTTTGGCTTGTCATAAAGATGGAAGAAGTTTGTTTTTCCTTTGGAAAAATGCAATTAACTACACAATGGTCACCCTGATTACTAAATGAATTTAGCATGAACTACATGGGACAAATGGTGCTGTCACCCTGTCTTATTTGAGAAGTAGCTATATTTTATCTGGAGAATATGTATATAAGATGTTGCACCTACTTGGCTATATTTAAGGGTGAGGTTCCTTTCTGCCCTTTCAATCTCTTAGGGAACTGTCTATGATATGCTGCAAATTCTGGTTTAATGCTTACTCAGTAATAAAACCATGCTTTCTCTTTTCCCTTCATGGAAAGATTTTGTGGATTGGATGGAGATTCTGTTTTTCATTTCTCATCCTCAACATATAATGTCATAATTTTTTAAAATGTCCATTACGCAACAGATGTGAATGCCTAAAGACAGGATTCATACATTATTTTTATTTTATACTGTTAATTCTTAATAGATATTTAATTCTGTTATATTTAGTGGATATCATATCAAGTATATATTTGACAATAACTATTTAAAATATATAAAACACAGAAGCTCTTATATTTCAAAAGCAGCTATACATTTATCTCTTACCTTCTCTCAGATCAGCTTTTCCTTTGCCTCCTGTTTTTAAGCCATTTTTCCCTAGATTTTCTGCATTAATTTATCTATACTCACTCAAACTTTCACTCTCCATGGTTTGGACATTTGCAGGTGTGTCTGCTTCCCCAACCCCAGCCCTTCCCAGAAATTCCCTTCCACAATTCCTCTACCTGACACCTAACTTCTTTTTTTAAGAGAGAAGGATGGTGAGAGAGAGAGAGAGAGAGAGAGAGAGAGAGAGAATGAATTCTTATTGAGTTTTTCACGTGGCTTTCATTGCGCTGACACTTAGTTGTGTATGTGGGTGCTGGGGTTTGAACCTGTGTACTTGTGCACGCCAGGCAAACGCCTTAACCGCTGAGCCACTGCTCCAGCCCCTGACACCTAAGTTTTCATCTAGGAGCAGGGGTGGTAAGGGAAAGGAATGAAAGTAAATTTAGTTTAGAAAGGAGCATATTTGTGAATTTTCAAATTTTTGTTCTATGTATGTATTAACTATTCAAAAATAGATGGTGTAATTAAATGCATTTTGCTAAGGCAGAGTTAATACAAAGGCTTTTTTTATTGTTGACTGGGATGGTGGCCACAAAAAAGTGGCCAGTGTGCTGCTTTTGAATTAGCCACATGATCTATTATGGTTTGGATCTGGAATGTCCCTAAAACTCATGTGTTGAAGCAATGTTTGGAAGTGGGGCTTCAGGGGCATGATTGGATCATAAGGCCTTCACCTCATCAGTGGATGGAGGAGAGGTTAATGATTCCAAGGGACTGCTGTGGGCAGGTAGGGAGTGCTTGGAGGAAGTAGGCCATTGACAATGTGCCCTTGGGGATTATATATCTCATTCTTGGTCCCTTCCTCACTGTCCCTCTCTGTCTCTGTCCTTCCCAGATACAAAGTCATTGATCACTAAGGGATTGCTAAGTGAATGAAGACACAGGAGCTACCAAGTTATCAGTGACCATAGGATTTTAATGGAAAAATCTATTTCAACTGCTGAAGACAAGGAAAAAAAAAACTGACCTCTAAGCTATTTAGGTAAGGATAAGTGGCAAAATTTACACAAGCCCTGATCTCTGTCCCACAACCAACAATTTTTGCACACTCAATTTCTTGACTCTTCAGCAAAAACTCTAGTTGAGAAACAGGAGTAAATGGTCTTTCTTAACAGAAGCTCTGTTCCTGTCTGTGACTAGATAGTACTTAAAGATTCTGTTTCAGTGGCTCCCTTAACACAGACGCTGTAAAATTAGTTATCCTCAACAAAGGAAGCGATTTCTTAAAAACACAAGTGACTAATATAATTACGCATTCGCACATCCTTTTCAAGAGATTGCTTTATGGTTAGTTCTATGCCTTTAACGCATCCCTAAAATCAGTGAAGAAAATAAAAATGTTTGCTCTAAAAAAATGATCATGATTACTATTATCACAAAGTCTCAAACTTTGGAGGGTTTGTTTATTCAGTGTTATTTATTGCTAGATTGGAGTGGTGGCTCAGCGGTTACAGTGCTTCACAGTCATGTGTAGAGACGTGGGTTTGAGCCCCAACACCATGCACACAATAAAGTGTTGTAGCAACAAAAACCAAATGAAAAACTAAATGAAGTTGATTCACTCTCTCACTGTAAGAAGAAAAAGATAGGCAGTCTACTTAGTTAGAATGTTTGAGTCAATCGAGGGAAAAGCCATTCTTTTTCTTTAAGATCAATTTTACATCCCCCAATGCTAGTACAGAGGATCTGACAAGGTGGGTCCAGATGCCGACACTCCCTTCTGCTAAGCCAGGCACCCATTCTTTCTATTGATGCCTGTGGCCCAAACCAAGGCTAGACCCAACCAGAATTTCCCACACCCATATCCTAGTTGTGGGGTATGGGAGAGGATGACCAATTGAAGGGTGAACTTCCTATACAAAGGGCAAACCTAACTGATTCTTGGGCTTTGTCCCCTTCTCCCACTCTGGGGGAGTCTGCTCTTTTCCCTATGCTTTGCTTTCTATTATTTCTTAAAATAATGTCTGTCTGCTATGTTTACCTCTGTGTCCCTCAGTTTCATTCATCATCTTTAGGGGACACAAATCCAACATCAAAAAAACCGGTATCAATTGTCCCTCTCTCTTAAAAAAAATATCAGATGCATTAAGCACTGTATACTTCCTTCTGTTTTCTGACATATAAAATATAGAGTGTTCTGCAATAAGGGGTGTCAAGTTGGGCAAGAAGAAAGTTAGACAATCTACTTTCCTTATAATATTACCTGTGCTGGGAAAACTTGCATAGAGACATTCAGAAGAGCTAGATAAAGAAGTCATTTAACCTTGGATCCACTACCCCAACCCTTTAGTCATTCTAAACAGGTTAAGAAATAGCAGTGACCATAAGGGCAATGGCTTTAAAAAATGCCTGGAGTACAGTTGTATATTTGTTTCTTAGACTGCCTCCTCAATAATTTGCATATAAATGGTCCCACCTAGGACTGGGAGTCAACTTTCCCTTAACCTTACTTACAAGACATAAAGAGGGATCCATATTTAAATAAAGGGGGAAACCTAGACTTCAGCTTTCCTGCAAACAATATTTGTGAAGGAGCCACAGCTACTTGGAAATCAGATATTAAGTTTCATTTGCTCACACATACTTAGCAGGAATGAGAAAACTGACATAATTTTCTTAAAATTGTGAAGAAAAATCTTAAGAAATTATCTTTTAGTATTGAAACATACATTTGATTTTAAAATATTTCCCTCATTTATTCATTCATAGATCAAATAAATTTTTATTTATATTTTCCTCATTTCTATTTAACAAATATTTTTAAAAAGCACTTAACTTCAAGTTAAAAATAATTCTGGACTCAGGATGAGGTAAGTCAAAGGAATATGAGAATGAGGTCCTGTCTTTGTGAACCTGGTGCATTCTAGAGGAGATTGGACAAACAGGACCAAATTGAAAACATGAGTTTCTAACAATGTGTCCCTACCATGAGTCAGGAATTCTGTTGAGCAATTACTTCTAAGTTGTACTGCCATAAAATAGAGTTTAATAAAATACACAGGAAGTTCAAGAGATTCCCACCATACAAGAGGCAAAGGGAATACTGGTTGAGAACACTTTGATTAAGGTTGACTGGGCCTTCGCACTGGACATGGTCACTGTTACCATAGGCAGGTCATTGGATGTTCATCGTCCCATTTTTTCAGGTGTTCAAGAGGTATGATAATAAGGATATCTTCCTTATAGGGTTGTTTTGCATATTGAATAAGAAATGTGAACCACTAGAACTGTGTCTGGGATATGGTAAGTGGTACAGTAAATTTTATTCTTTATATACCATGGACATTTTCCAGAGGAATTGACATTTCAACTAACTGATACCTCAACTATAAGTTCCTTTTATTTGTTTATTTGTTTTCCTTTTGAAAAGTGGGCGTATTAGTCAGGATTCCATTACTGTAACAAATCTCTGTGATGATCAACTTATAAAGAGAAAAGGTTTATTTTGGCTGACAGTCTTGGATGTTTGAGTCCCCGATTGATTGGCCTCACTGCTCTGAGCCTGTGGTAAGGCAGCATATCGTGAGGAAAACACATGCACAGCAGGCTGCATGGGGGGAAATAAAAGAAAGAGGAAGGCACTAGGGTCCCAGTGACCAGAAGACCTCTTACTTTGCTCCACCTCTTGAAAGACCTACCACCACCCAAAAGCTGCATCTTAGTGACAAAGACTTTTGTACAAAGGCCTTTAGGGGACACTTATCCAAACCATAGTGATGAACTTCTGTTTTCAGAAGTAAAACCAAATCACTGTTTGACCAGCATTAATAGTTTCGAACCAGCCATGAAGACTTGGCGGGCACTTTCGAATTACAGCATCTGCATTAGAACGAGTCCTGGACGTGCAATGCAGTGTACTGGTGATAATTATGTTTTATAGGAATAGTTATATGACTTTCAGCAAATTAGAAGCTGTAAATTGCACATTTTAATTTCCTAGTCCATGAAATAAGATGCATTGTTGGGTATGTGTGTTCCAGGGCTGGGGGTGAGGGTTTTGCTGCAAAGGCTTTCAAACACCATCACAGGGCTTCAAGGCTCAGAACATAACAGGGGGCACATTCCAGTCTCATACTCTGAAGATTTGCTCCATGAGCCGCAATTTGTGCTTCATAAAATTCAAGAAAAGCACAGTAACATCTTCCAATCACAAAATAGCAGTCTTCGTGAGGTTGGAAACATCATATCCAGCTGGTAATCAGCAGAACGCATTAAACAGAAACTAAAGTTTAGTTGAGAGATTTTATGTAGAAATCTTATTCTTGGATCAATACCAGCTCTGTATTTATATCCAGCACTTGTCTGGAATTTATTTTATCACCTGCAGGTGAAAGGAAATGACTGTCACATTCTTTCAGTTCTATTTTAGATTGGCCTACTTAAGGCTATCAGAAAATAGACATCTTGATAGTAAACTGTACTCTGAAAATTTTGAAACACACAAGTACTTGGTTACTATAAAATACCTGGACAATAATAAAATATATAATGCAAAAAGTTTATGAACCCTTTACACTCCACCCCAGGTTACCGTGTGTGCGCACCACTTCTAATCTTGATTTTGCCTTTCCCTGACATCATTAATAGCTATGCTCATAAATCTGTTCAGACAGATTTACTGTATATTATGTAGACATATATATAAGCTTGCATATTTTTTATTTGCACAAATGGGATTATATATAGGTTATGTTCTTTGAAAAGGAGTAATAGATTCTTTCAAGATTCTTATTTTTAACTAAATTAAACTACTTTCCAAACCTATTGACATTTAACTCTCATTTATTTATGAAATGCACATTCACAATTTTTACTAGATTTTTATTTTTGGTTTGTTTTCAATTTGATAATTTTTTATTCAAGAGTTGAGTTGTTATATAAACATAAATACAAATGAAATAACAATATGGAACACATTTGACCCTAATCCAGAGTCACCCCTACATTATCCATACCTTAATCTCTTGATTCAAATACATTTCCACTGCTCTAGCCCCTAATTCAGTTTTTCTTAAGGCTGCTGATTTAGAATCTATTTTCTTCTTAAACTTGATAAAATATCTTAATTTTCTCTTATATGTGTATACATGTGAATGCATATATATACAATATTTATGCATTATATACATACATATATATTAGTCTACACTGATTATTTTTATGCTAGGTGAAGTAAAATAATATTATTCATTTTTCCCCAACAAAGATTGGCATATTTTATTGACATCATTTATTACTTGCTTACCCATTTCACATAGATTTGAATATTTGTTTTATTAATCACTAGATTCCCACCTAAATATGGACAAAAAATTATTAAGTTGTAAATTAACTGAGTCAAATTATTTTAATGTTTGCTTACATTAAACAATAAGATAGTTTCTTAGAGTTTGGTTAAGAAGTGATAGAGAGGAGAATAGGATCAAAGAAACCCTATTAGAAATAATGCTACATTGCATAGATCTTCTTGCTACAAATATAACTAGCAAAAACTATCTCAAAGTGTCTACCATGGATCTATACTATAGTCTTATGCAAGAAATGCTACTGCAATTTAGAATACACCATGTTCATGTCCAATATTTAAAAGTTAAAGATCACACAACAGAGTTATCTGGTAAGTCTGGGCTATCATAAGAGTATAGGAAGGTAGAATATTTTCTCTTTTCTGTCTGGGAATTTGCTTATCTTAGCCAGTTTAAAATGATAATAGACAGATCAATATGGAAAAGCATATAGAGGTACTCTCCTACACAGGCCAGTGGTGGGGGTGGGAGGATGGCGGGAAGGAGAGGCATGGCACCCTACACAAAACATGATATTCAAAGAAGGCCACACAGTTGAAGCTCAAACAGTATTTTAAGAAATGCTGAAGACAGGGGCTTGAGGATTGAGGGCTGAGAAGAGGAATGTGCACCTGAACAGAGCCTATCTTATTATGCAGATACATCTCTGCCAGGTAGCAGTTATCAGAAGACCACCTGTGGTAATTTCCGGGCGTGGTGTCAAACTCCCAATCTTCTTCCTGTGAAAAGCTCTTTCCTAGGTAGTTAAGGAGATTTTGATTAAAAAACAAAAAAACCAAAAACACCTCTGCTTGCATTTGATGTTGACTAATATAGATACATGCAAATTTCCTTCCAGGTCATTCCAGTATCTGAAGAGATCTGCTGTTTGTCTGAACACACTCAGGAAACACCAAGAGAAAGAGTTCCAATGGGAGACTGTGACTCCCTCATGACTTTCATTTGACATCACCTTAACTTAATGGGACTATAATCCTATGAAGTGCAATGCACAAAAAGGTCTTAAAAGTGCTTTGAACATGCGTGTGTGTGTGTGTGTGTGTGTGTGTGTGTGTGTGTTCCCAACACCATCTTCAGGTTCAACGATTCGCTGGAAGGACTCACAGATTCAGAAAAGGTGTTTCACTATCAGCAATGATGTTATAGTGCAAAGAAGCAAGATCAGAGAAGGAACAAGTTGCATGTGGTCCAGCATCCCATGCAGTTTTCCTCTCCCAAGTATTTAATCGTCACAGGCAATGTGGATGACAACATGGAGAGAGGACTGCCAATCACAGCAGCTTGTCCAAGACTTGGTGTCAGGCGATTTGGAGGGGAGTTGATCAATTAGGCACAGAGCACCTGCATGGTTGACCTCCCTTACTCAGTTTTCAGTCCCTCCAAAACTCGCACTGATATCACGTGAGCCAAGGTCTCCACCATGAATTACACTGTGAGCATCAACTTCTCTGTCCTGGGGTAGTCTGCCATGCTTAACATATGCCCCAGGTAAGCAGAAAGACTTATTAAGCGTGATATTCAAGCACGTAGACATTATCTCCCAGGAGCTGGTCAAAGACTTAATCCTTTCTTTGGAAAACACTGGGTTTATACAATCCAGGCCTGCAGAGCTAATCCTTTACCACACTGTGTATAACTTGTCAACTAAATGGATATTACAGAGACACTAATTAGAAACATGACTGTGAAATAAATAAACCAGAAAACCCACCTAATGTGCTTCCCACTCTTAAACATCTTAAAATACTTTTTATGAATAACATTTGAAAATACGATCGTGGGTACATTTCACATTTCAAAACCACAGTGAATAATATGGTATTGCTTTGATTTTTTTAAAATATAAATTTCCTCAAACAGCCTATTCTGAAAAAAATCTAACTTGTTATTTCCTATACAAGTTGAGAAACATCACGAGCAATTAGTTGCAACAATGCACTGCAGTCTTCAGAAACCTCTGGAGGGCATCAGAAAAATGTCCTATTTGAATATTGGGAAGTAGGGAAGTCAATCTGGTCTGATCTATGTAATTTGGCTTTTGAATACCTAAGTTGCTGTCAATCATCCTTTCTGAATTAATGTTTAGCCCAGCAGGAAATACTAACTTATGCATTTCAAACTGCTGCCAATAGGAAAGTAAAAAAGAGTTATCTACTTGCAAAAGATACTTTATTGTCAGGAGATATTTCATTGGTTTTAAGGATATCTTTGGAAAAATGCAAACAAAATGTATTTTAGTTGTGTAAATGGTATGTTTGTAACCATAAAACATTAAATAAAAATTTTCTCTAGTAAATATACTCTTTCTTTCTGTTTCTTTACATTATACAAATAATGGGTATGGAGGAGATCCAAAGTCATATTTATGAGACAAAACCACATTTTCAAAATATCAAGATATATTTTTGAACATAACTAATGATAGACTACAAATGCAATCCATCAATAAAATCTTTCTGAATCGTGGCTATGCAAATATACAAGACAAAAATTCTTATAAACTTTTAAGCTTATGCTATTAAAGGCCTGGAGTGTGTTGACTCAGAAAATGATTAAAGGATACCATCAATTGGTATTCCAATTTGCTCTCTTCATTTTCTCATCATTGAGATGGTTTTTAAAATGGTTAATTTTTTGAAAATTAGAAAATAACACATATAGCCTACTCGTGATTACAAAAGAATGCTGTAATAATTATATATTCCCTGAAATCTGTCCAAAATTAAGTATACATTTTTTTAAAGAAAGAGGGCAAGTGAGAGAGAGAGAAAGAGGGAAGCTATCTTTATTTAGTTTTTCACGTGGCTTTCATTGCTCCAACACTTCCTTGTGTAAGAGGTGCTAGGGTTTGAATCACATCCTCATGCATGCCAGGTCAGTGCCATAGTCACCCAGCCACCGTTCCAGCCCCTTAATACTATTCAAATTCTTTCAACTAAAGTAGAATTTAATACATCCTAGGCTTTCCCCACCTCCCTAAAAAAATGATGACAGTTAACTGGTTGCTTTCCTTAATAGAAAAAAAAATGTCTCAACTGATTCAGTATTAGAACTTCCTGGAAGGGAGTTGTGTACCTGCTAGGATAAAAGCTTTGGAGTCAGAGTAGTCTGACTCTCATTTGTCTCCACCAATTAAAGGTGCAAGACTTTAGTACATGAGATACTAAGAGTAAACAATAGGTTTTTAAGGATTAAATGAGTACGGTGCTTGGCACTGTATAAGAACTCAAATAATTTCTATTTTGATTTTTGTTTGCTTCGTTAATTCAAAGCTCCTCCATCATATTTGGTATAGATAGCAATTAAATGTAACTATATTAAATAAATCTGTCCTCATAAAGGAAACTGTAATCACTGTATATTTCAAGGATGAACTTGGAGAATTTTCTGTAATGATAAAAAGGTTCATGATGTGTTCCATCTGATACTGTCACTGGTAGCCACATGTGACTACCAAGTATAGAAAATATAGCAAATGCAAGTGAAGATTTGCATTTTCAGGTTTTTTTTTTAATTAATTATTTTTTCTGCATTTTTATTTGTGCATTATAGTTGTGCATATTGATGGGATTTGTTGTTATGTATTCATACATGCATGCAATATAACAACATGATTTGACCATATCACTCTCCAGAACTGCATTTTAATTGCATTTATTTTAATTAGCAATTCAATTAGCTGTGTGTGGTTAATGACTACAGTATTGTACAGCACAGGTCTATATGTTTTAAATACATTTCTCAGCTAAACCCAGATGTTTTCAGCAAAGTAAAACACATTCTGTTGCTATTGCTTTAAGGAAGGCATACCCCAATTTGTTTACAAGTTTCTTTTAGACATAAGAGTAGTGGTTTTCCTCTGTTTAGTTTTATAGTGATTATACCTTGATTTTTCCTTCAGATCTCAGGATTTGAAGGAGTGGAGCTGACAAAGACCTCTCAGGTGACCTGTTGACAAAGACCCTGAAATTTTTCATTGAGACCATTATCGGATTCAGGCCAATAAATTAGAAGCACATCCCTGTACTTATGAGGAAATAGAGAAGAAAAAGACTACAGTTTCTAGATTCTCAAGGATCATGTTCTGTAATTTCAGCAGGTCCAAAATATCTCCTGGCAAGTGTCTATAGCTTGCAGAAGAAAGGAATAGTTGCTGATTCCTCTCGAAGTCCTCTCTGACTGGAGATGGTTCCTCTAATGAGGTTGCTTTAAAATTCCAATGCCTCTAATTCACTGAAACCAACTAGAAGCCAGAGGACAGAAGAGAGCTTTGCTGTTGCAGATCCCTCAGCCCTGACTCTGGGGGAAGCAGAAGGGAGAAAAGGGCAGAAGAGGGGATCTGCAGGGGCACACAGAAGATATTCCATTTGCAATAAGTTACTGTGACCAGACCCTTTGGTGTTCATATCCAATCGTAAGTAGGCCTGCAAAAGGAGAAAGGAGAATGAAATAAATAAGTACAAAATCAAGATTGAGCCACTAACGTGCAGGCACTTTCAATCCTTTCCAACCTACTTCAACCTACTTTTCTTCTGTGTCCATGAGACATCTTTGAATGCTTACCCAACTTTTTTCTTTCCTAGCTTCATCTAGTTCATTTAGTCTAAATATTCTCTATCCCTTATTCTCCTTCCCAAAGAAAGAAAAAGAAGACCTGTGTTCAATCTTAAAGAAGAAATACATTAATTTTTCTATTAATAATTAAATAAGAACACACCAACTAGTGGTTTGAACACAGAAAAATACATCCTCTTAAATATCTTTGCACTTTAAAATTAATAGGCTTGCACACTGATGCTTATTTCCTTACAGCAATGTTCTGAAGCACCATGTCATAAAAAGTAAAAGTAGCTGGAAAAATGGACCCAGCCACCCCAAGGGCTCCAGCTGAGCACAGCCTCCAGCCAACCACCAGATGAATTCAGCTGTAGTAGTGACCCACAGCGATACTCGCAGAAGAAACAGGGAATCAAAAAATACTTAAATTATTCTTGTTTAATCCACCAGTTTATTCATGTCATTAAATAACTGGAACAGAACACATGAAAGTGTGGAAGTGTTAGAAGTAAAATATAAAACATGTGGCCTTATGCTTAGTTTGAAGAAAAGCTGGGAAAACCATGAAGGAATGGTTGATATGCAGAGAAAACTTCTACCTTTTATGGAGAATGAGATGTGGGGTTGGAGAGCATTTCCAAAACTGTTCCTTGTGGCATCATGGGAGATGGACTATGTCCCAAAAAATCCTATATATTTGGATAAAACTAATTTGCAGTACAATATTGAACATAACAATTTGTATTTTGCAGATGGACATTGATAACATGGAAAAAGAGGTGAAAGAAAGTGATCACTCACTTTGCACACATAATTTAAAACAGATATGAAATGGCAGGGTTTCTCTGGTATGGAAAGTAAAACTGCTTGTTCAGTCTCCCACACAAGAAAAAAATAAATGGTAAGAAGTGCCTGAGATCACAGAACCAAGCAATGCATGCATAGGAGATACCTTGATAGGACTCAGGTGGCACTTAGTAGTCCCTCCTACTTACACAAATAGGTCTTAAGCTTATTGTACCCCAGCAACCTCACCCATGGCTCAAGTTTGGAGAGGCCTATCCTGACAGAATTATGGATTTCTCTCTTGGAAGATGGCATGAACTCCACCCCGTTAGACTTTTCTGAATTAAAAAAAAAAGATTTACAAGTAGTTGTATCTGTAAAACACCACTGGTTAATATTATAAACAGCTCAAGTGGTTCACAAGTCAAAGACATTCTTGGAACTTCAATAGTGTTCCAATACTAATGAGCTGCAAATGCATGTCATTTCTTTTGGAAAAGTAAGGACGTCTCAGGGGGCAAAGACCAGAACTAGAATGTGAAGCCAATAAATAACGATAACAATGGAATTAGAGGCTTTCCACTAGGGATGAAATAAGAGCTAAACTAAGCAGTAGCCTCTTTATCCAAAGTCGGAGAGGTGCTGATTTGTCCCTGGTTGTAACCGAGCAGCAGCTATTCTGATCTGCTCTCTTTTTGTCACTTTGAACAACTGCATATCTGCAGCTTTCCAATTTTACCATCCGTTGCATCTGGGTGTGTGATGGGCAAATAGCCCTCTAGTTTCTTAATCAAAAAGTCACTCTTTTGTGGGATGCAGTGACTCAAGCCTATAATCCCAGTGGCTTGGGAAGCTGAGGCTGATAGTCACAAGTTCAAAGTCATCCTCAGCAATTTAGCAAGGCCCTGTCTCAAAATAAAATATAAAAAGGTCTAGGAATGTGTTTCGGAAAAAGAAAAGGCTATCTTAGTTTCTTTAGACTGCTGAAGGCTGCTATAACAAAGCATCATAAACTAGGTAGCCTATAAGCAGAAATATATTTCTCAAATTTCAAGACTGGAGTCCACATTCAGGGTGTGAATAATCAGGGTGTCTGATGAAGACCTGCCTTAGGGTTTATGGATGATGCTTTCTTGCTTTGTCCCCACAGGCTGGAAGGAACAAAGAGCTCTCTGGAGCTTCCTACCTCTATGCCCTAATAGTTATTTGATTCTGGTCATGTTCCCTAATCGTTTTCCTTAGTTTTCTCAGCTATGCAGTGGACTACTTTCCTATAAGCAGCTGGAGCAGTGGCTCAGCTATCACAGCACTTTCCTGACATGCATGAGGACACGGATTCATACCCCAGCACCATGTACACAATGAAGTGTTGGAGCAACAAAATCCACATGAAAAGCAAATTTAAAAAAAAATATTAATTCTCTCTTTAAAAAATACCAATAAAAATAAAAAATAATTTCTTAGTAGGAATTTTTTGTTGTTGTTTTAAAAATACAAGAAAAGGAAATTGAAATAATGAAATACATGAAAATCCTAATGATCTAGTGTATCGGTCTGGGTTATCCAGAGAAACAGAACCAATTATAAGAATTATTAGATTGATCAATTATTAGATTGACTCACAGGATCAGAGACTGAATAGTCAGTCCCCAAGAGCTGTCTGCAGACTAGAGATCTGGAGAAACCAGTAACTCCTCAGTCCAAGCAGCCAGGATCCACAGAGCAGAAGGTATTCATAATGCATTTCTGGTCCGAGAACGAAGGCCTCAAAGACCCCTGGAGAGTCACATTCAAACGCTGAAAAATCTGGAGTATGAAATGCACAATCCACAGAAATAGCAAAATGTATGGGCTCAAGATGGTTGAATGTGCACTCCTGAGCTTCCAACTTGTACCCCTGGGTCCCCAGCTCTGCTGCTCACATTCACGGTGGGTGATTTAGTCTGCTTTTACGCTGCTGTGACCAAAGGACCTGACAAGAACAATTTTAGGAGGAAAAGTTTATTTTGAGGACTCACAGTTTCAAAGGTCTTAGTCAATGGAAGGCCAGGTCCGTTCCATAGGGCTCAAGGTGAGGCTGAATATCATGGTGGAAGGCATAACTCCAAGGAGCAGAGAGAGAGTCCACTCTAGATGTAAAGTATATACCCCAAAGGCACACCCCATTAACCCAACTCCTCCAGCCACACCCTACCAGCCTACACCAGTTAATCACTAACAGCAGATTAACTCACTGATGGAATAAATGCTGTCATAACCCCATCAGGCCACCTCAGCCTTCCTGGAATGGCTCACATGAACTTTTTTTTTTTTTTTTTTGAACAACCTTA